>CM042567.1:2407500-2432500 GCA_023630585.1 Cranoglanis bouderius
TGCTAGTGTGTACTGTAAGTACTTGTGTTTAGGGTGTGTGTTTGTGTACTGTATGTTTGTTTGTTTAAGGTGTGTGTCTGTGTTTAAGGTGTGTGTGTGTGTGTGTGTTTAGGCTATTTGTGTTTAGGGTATGTGTGTGTGTTTAGGGTGTGTGTGTGTGTGTGTTTTGGGTATGTGTATGTGTTTAGGGTGTGTGTGTGTGTGTTCATGGTGTGTTCAGGGTATGTGTGTGTGTGTTTAGGGTGTGTGTGTGTGTGTGTTTGTCTGTTTAGGGTGTGACTGTGTGTTTAGTGTATTTGTGTTCTTTTAGCGTGTGTGTGTGTGTGTGTGTGTGTGTGTGTGTGTGTGTGTGTGTGTGTGTGTGTGTGTGTGTGTGTGTGTGTGTGTGTGTGTGTGTGTGTGTGTGTGTGTGTGTGTGTGTGTGTGCTTAGCAGGTAGCATGGCCGAGCGGTCTAAGGCACTGGATTTAGGCTCCAGTCTCTTCGTGGGTGTGGGTTGGAATCCCACCACTGCCCGGAAGCGGCTTTTGGGGCGCTGGTAGCTCAGTGGTTAAGAAGTTGGGCTACTGATCGGAAGGTCATGAGTTCCAATCCCAGCACGGCCAAGCTTCCTCTGTTGGGCACTTGAGCAAGGACCTTAACCCACAACTGCTAGTGTGTACTGGTATATGGGTGTGTTTAGTGTGTGTGTGTGTGTGTGTGTGTGTCTTTAGGGTATGTGTGTTTCTGTGTTTAGGGTGTGTTTGTGTATGTGTGTGCGTTTAGTGTTTGTGTGTGTGTTTAGCGCGTGTGTGTGTTTCGGGTATGTGTGTGTCTTTAGGGTATGTGTATGTGTTTAGTGTGTGTGTGTGTTTAGGGTGCGTTTAGGGTATGTGTGTGTGTGTTTAGGGTGTGTGTGTGTTTAGGATGTGTGTTTGTCTGTTTTGGTGTGTGTGTCTGTGTTTAGGGTGTGTCTTTGTCTGTTTAGGGTCTGTGTGTGTGTTTAGGGTATGTGTGTGTGTGTGTGTCTGTTTAGGGTGTGTGTGTTTTTTTAGGTTGTGTGTGTGTGTTTAGGGTGTGTGTGTTTAGGGTTTGTGTCTTTTTAGGGTGTGTGTGTGTCTGTTTAGGGTATATGTGTGTGTGTTTAGGGTATGTGTGTGTGTGTTTAGGGTGTGTGTGTGTGTGTTTAGGCTGTGTGTGTTTTTGTTTAGGGTATGTAGGTGTGTTTAGGGTGTGTGTGTGTGTATTTAGGGTGTGTGTTTGTTTAGTGTATGTGTGTGCTTAGGGTGTGTGTGTGTGTGTTTATTGTTTGTGTGTGTGTTTATGGTGTGTGTGTGTGTGTTTAGGGTGTGTGTTTGTTTAGGCTATGTGTGTGTTTAGGGTATGTGTGTGTGTTTAGGGTATGTGTATGTCTTTAGGGTGTGTGTGTCTGAGTTTAGGGTGTGTTTAGGGTATGTGTGTGTGTGTTTGTTTAGGGTGTGTGGTTGTCTGTTTTGGTGTGTGTGTGTCTGTGTTTAGGGTGTGTGTTTGTCTGTTTAGGGTGTGTCTGTGTGTCTAGGGTATGTGTGTTTAGGGTGTGTGTATGTTTAGTATGTGTGGGGTTGTGTGTGTGTGTGTGTTTAGGGTATGTGTGTGTGTGTGTGTGTGTGTGTGTGAATGTGTGTGTGTGTGTGTTTAGGTTGTGTGTGTGTGTTTAGGGTGTGTGTGTGTTTAGGGGGTGTGTGTGTGTATAGAGTGTGTGTGTGTGTGTGTGTGTTTAGGGTGTGTGTGTGTATGTGTTTAGGGTGTGTGTGCTTGTTAAGGGTGTGCGTGTGTCTTTTTAAGGTGTGTGTGTGTGTTTAGGGTGTGTTTAGGGTATGTGTGTGTGTGTTTAGGGTGTGTGTGTGTTTGTGTTTAGGGTGTGTCTTTGTCTGTTTAGGGTGTATCTGTTTGTCTAGGGTATGTGTGTTTAGGGTGTGTGTGTGTATGTTTAGTGTGTGTGTGTGTGTTTAGGGTGTGAGTGTGTGTAGGGTATGTGTGTGTGTGTCTGTTTAGGGTATGTGTGTTTGTTTAGGTTGTGTGTGTGTGTGTTTAGGGTTTGTGTCTTTTTAGGGTGTGTGTTTTTGTTTAGGGTATGTGTGTGTGTTTAGTGTGTGTGTGTGTTTAGGGTGTGTTTAGGGTACGTGTGTGTGTGTTTAGGGTGTGTGTGTGTTTAGGATGTGTGTTTGTCTGTTTTGGTGTGTGTGTGTGTGTGTTTAGGGTTTGTGTGTATGTTTATTGTGTGTGTGTGTGTTTAGGTTGTGTGTGTGTGTTTAGGGTGTGTGTGTGTATAGGGTGTGTGTGTGTGTATAGGGTTTGTGTTTGTCTGTTTAGGGTGTGTCTTTTTCTTTAGGGTGTGTGTATGTTTAGGGTGTGTGTGTGTGTGTTTAGGGTGTGTGTGTGTTTAGGGTGTGTGTTTGTCTGTTTTGGTGTGTGTGTGTCTGTGTTTAGGGTGTGTCTTTGTCTGTTTAGGGTGTGTCTGTGTGTCTAGGGTATGTGTGTTTAGGGTGTGTGTGTGTGTTTAGGGTGTGTGTTTGTTGTATGTGTGTGCTTAGGGTGTGGGTGTGTGTGTTTATGGTGTGTGTGTGTGTGTTTAGGGTGTGTGTTTGTTTAGGGTATGTGTGTGTGTTTAGGGTGTGTGTGTCTGAGTTTAGGGTGTGTTTAGGGTATGTGTGTGTGTGTGTTTGTTTAGGGTGTGTGGTTGTCTGTTTTGGTGTGTGTGTTTGTCTGTGTTTAGGGTGTGTGTTTGTCTGTTTAGGGTGTGTCTGTGTGTCTAGGGTATGTGTGTTTAGGGTGTGTGTATGTTTAGTATGTGTGGGGTTGTGTGTGTGTGTGTTTAGGGTATGTGTGTGTGTGTGTGTGTGTGAATGTGTGTGTGTGTGTGTGTGTGTGTGTGTGTGTTTAGGGTTTGTGTGTATGTTTAGTGTGTGTGTGTGTGTTTAGGTTGTGTGTGTGTGTGTGTGTGTGTGTTTAGGTTGTGTGTGTGTGTTTAGGGTGTGTGTGTGTATAGGGTGTGTGTGTGTATAGGGTTTGTGTTTGTCTGTTTAGGGTGTGTCTTTTTCTTTAGGGTGTGTGTATGTTTAGGGTGTGTGTCCTTGTTAAAGGTGTGTGTGTGTCTGGTTAGAGTGTTTAGGGTGTGTGTGTGTGTGTGTGTGTGTGTGTGTATGTGTGTGTGTGTTTAGGGTGTGTGTGTGTTTAGGGTGTGTGTTTGTCTGTTTTGGTGTGTGTGTGTCTGTGTTTAGGGTGTGTCTTTGTCTGTTTAGGGTGTGTCTGTGTGTCTAGGGTATGTGTGTTTAGGGTGTGTGTGTGTGTTTAGGGTGTGTGTTTGTTTAGTGTATGTGTGTGTGTTTATGGTGTGTGTGTGTGTGTTTAGGGTGTGTGTTTGTTTAGGGTATGTGTGTGTGTTTAGGGTGTGTGTGTCTGAGTTTAGGGTGTGTTTAGGGTATGTGTGTGTGTGTGTTTGTTTAGGGTGTGTGGTTGTCTGTTTTGGTGTGTGTGTTTGTCTGTGTTTAGGGTGTGTGTTTGTCTGTTTAGGGTGTGTCTGTGTGTCTAGGGTATGTGTGTTTAGGGTGTGTGTATGTTTAGTATGTGTGGGGTTGTGTGTGTGTGTGTTTAGGGTATGTGTGTGTGTGTGTGTGTGTGTGTGAATGTGTGTGTGTGTGTGTGTGTGTTTGTGTGTTTAGGGTTTGTGTGTATGTTTAGTGTGTGTGTGTGTTTAGGTTGTGTGTGTGTGTTTAGGGTGTGTGTGTGTATAGGGTGTGTGTTTGTCTGTTTAGGGTTTGTGTCTTTTTAGGGTGTGTGTGTGTCTGTTTAGGGTATGTGTGTGTGTGTTTAGGGTATGTGTGTGTGTGTTTAGGGTGTGTGTGTGTGTTTAGGCTGTGTGTGTTTTTGTTTATGGTATGTATGTGTGTTTAGGGTGTGTGTGTGTGTGTTTAGGGTGTGTGTTTGTTTAGTGTATGTGTGTGCTTAGGGTGTGGGTGTGTGTGTGTTTATGGTCTGTGTGTGTGTGTGTGTGTTTAGGGTGTGTGTTTGTTTAGGGTATGTGTGTGTGTTTAGGGTATGTGTATGTGTTTAGGGTGTGTGTGTCTGAGTTTAGGGTGTGTTTAGGGTATGTGTGTGTGTGTGTTTGTTTAGGGTGTGTGGTTGTCTGTTTTGGTGTGTGTGTGTGTCTGTGTTTAGGGTGTGTGTTTGTCTGTTTAGGGTGTGTCTGTGTTTCTAGGGTATGTGTGTTTAGGGTGTGTGTATGTTTAGTATGTGTGGGGTTGTGTGTGTGTGTGTTTAGGGTATGTGTGTGTGTGTGTGTGTGTGTGTGTGTGTGTGTGTGTTTAGGGTTTGTGTGTATGTTTAGTGTGTGTGTGTGTGTTTAGGTTGTGTGTGTGTGTTTAGGGTGTGTGTGTGTATAGGGTGTGTGTGTGTATAGGGTGTGTGTTTGTCTGTTTAGGGTGTGTCTTTTTGTTTAGGGTGTGTGTATGTTTAGGGTGTGTGTCCTTGTTAAAGGTGTGTGTGTGTCTGGTTAGAGTGTTTATGGTGTGTGTGTGTGTGTGTGTATGTGTGTGTGTTTAGGGTGTGTGTGTGTTTAGGGTGTGTGTTTGTCTGTTTTGGTGTGTGTGTGTCTGTGTTTAGGGTGTGTCTTTGTCTGTTTAGGGTGTGTCTGTGTGTCTAGGGTATGTGTGTTTAGGGTGTGTGTGTGTGTGTTTAGGGTGTGTGTTTGTTTAGTGTATGTGTGTGCTTAGGGTGTGGGTGTGTGTGTTTATGGTGTGTGTGTGTGTGTTTAGGGTGTGTGTTTGTTTAGGGTATGTGTGTGTGTTTAGGGTATGTGTATGTGTTTAGGGTGTGTGTGTCTGAGTTTAGGGTGTGTTTAGGGTATGTGTGTGTGTGTGTTTGTTTAGGGTGTGTGGTTGTCTGTTTTGGTGTGTGTGTGTGTCTGTGTTTAGGGTGTGTGTTTGTCTGTTTAGGGTGTGTCTGTGTGTCTAGGGTATATGCGTTTAGGGTGTGTGTATGTTTAGTATGTGTGGGGTTGTGTGTGTGTGTGTTTAGGGTATGTGTGTGTGTGTGTGTGTGTGTGTGTGTGTGTGTGTGTGTGTGAATGTGTGTGTGTGTGTGTGTGTGTGTGTGTTTAGGGTTTGTGTGTATGTTTAGTGTGTGTGTGTGTGTTTAGGTTGTGTGTGTGTGTTTAGGGTGTGTGTGTTTGTCTGTTTAGGGTGTGTCTTTTTGTTTAGGGTGTGTGTATGTTTAGGGTGTGTGTCCTTGTTAAAGGTGTGTGTGTGTCTAGTTAGAGTGTTTAGGGTGTGTGTGTGTGTGTGTGTGTGTTTAGGGTGTGTGTGTGTTTAGGGTGTGTGTTTGTCTGTTTTGGTGTGTGTGTGTCTGTGTTTAGGGTGTGTCTTTGTCTGTTTAGGGTGTGTCTGTGTGTCTAGGGTATGTGTGTTTAGGGTGTGTGTGTGTGTTTAGGGTGTGTGTTTGTTTAGTGTATGTGTGTGCTTAGGGTGTGGGTGTGTGTGTTTATGGTGTGTGTGTGTGTGTTTAGGGTGTGTGTTTGTTTAGGGTATGTGTGTGTGTTTAGGGTATGTGTATGTGTTTAGGGTGTGTGTGTCTGAGTTTAGAGTGTGTTTAGGGTATGTGTGTGTTTGTTTAGGGTGTGTGGTTGTCTGTTTTGGTGTGTGTGTGTGTCTGTGTTTAGGGTGTGTGTTTGTCTGTTTAGGGTGTGTGTTTGTTTAGTGTATGTGTGTGCTTAGGGTGTGGGTGTGTGTGTTTATGGTGTGTGTGTGTGTGTTTAGGGTGTGTGTTTGTTTAGGGTATGTGTGTGTGTTTAGGGTATGTGTATGTGTTTAGGGTGTGTGTGTCTGAGTTTAGGGTGTGTTTAGGGTATGTGTGTGTGTGTGTTTAGGGTGTGTGGTTGTCTGTTTTGGTGTGTGTGCGTGTCTGTGTTTAGGGTGTGTGTTTGTCTGTTTAGGGTGTATCTGTGTGTCTAGGGTATGTGTGTTTAGGGTGTGTGTATGTTTAGTATGTGTGGGGTTGTGTGTGTGTGTGTTTAGGGTATGTGTGTGTGTGTGTGTGTGAATGTGTGTGTGTGTGTGTGTGTGTGTGTGTGTGTGTGTTTAGGGTTTGTGTGTATGTTTAGTGTGTGTGTGTGTGTTTAGGTTGTGTGTGTGTGTTTAGGGTGTGTGTTTGTCTGTTTAGGGTGTGTCTTTTTGTTTAGGGTGTGTGTATGTTTAGGGTGTGTGTCCTTGTTAAAGGTGTGTGTGTGTGTCTAGTTAGAGTGTTTAGGGTGTGTGTGTGTGTGTGTGTGTGTGTGTATGTGTGTGTGTTTAGGGTGTGTGTTTGTCTGTTTTGGTGTGTGTGTGTCTGTGTTTAGGGTGTGTCTTTGTCTGTTTAGGGTGTGTCTGTGTGTCTAGGGTATGTGTGTTTAGGGTGTGTGTGTGTGTTAAGTGTGTGTGTGTGTGTGTGTGTGTGTGTGTGTGTTTAGGGTATGTGTATGTGTTTAGTGGGTGTGTGTTTAGGGTGTGGGTTTGTCTGGTTAAGTTGTTTGTTTGTCTGTTTAAGGTGTGTGTTTGTCTGTTTAGGGTGTGTCTTTTTGTTTAGGGTGTGTGTGTGTGTGTGTGTGTGTTTAGGGTGTGTGTGTATGTGTTTAGGGTGTGTGTGTTTGTTAAGGGTGTGCGTGTGTCTTCTTAAGGTGTGTGTGTGTTTAGGGTGTGTTTAGGGTATGTGTGTGTGTGTTTAGGGTGTGTGTGTGTTTAGGGTATGTGTTTGTCTGTTTTGGTGTGTGTGTGTGTCTGTGTTTAGGGTGTGTCTTTGTCTGTTTAGGGTGTATCTGTTTGTCTAGGGTATGTGTGTTTAGGGTGTGTGTGTGTATGTTTAGTGTGTGTGTGTTTGTGTGTGTGTGTTTAGGGTATGAGTGTGTGTAGGGTATGTGTGTGTGTGTGTGTTTAGGGTATGTGTGTTTAGGGTGTGTGTGTATGTTTAGTGTGTGTGTGTGTGTGTGTCTATTTAGGGTATGTGTGTTTGTTTAGGTTGTGTGTGTGTGTGTTTAGGGTTTGTGTCTTTTTAGGGTATGTATTTTTGTTTAGGGTATGTGTGTGTGTTTAGGGTGTGTGTGTGTGTTTAGGGTGTGTGTTTGTTTAGTTTATGTCTGTGTTTAGGGTGTGTGTGTGTGTTTAGTGTTTTTGTGTGTGTTTATGGTGTGTGTTTGTTTAGGGTATGTGTTTGTTTAGGGTATGTTTGTGTGTTTAGGGTGTGTGTCTGTGTTTAGGGTGTGTATGTCTGTCTGTGTGTGTGTGTGTTTAGGGTGTGTGTGTTTAGTTTTTGGGTCGCTGGTAGCCCAGTGGTTAAGAAGTTGGGCTACTGATCGGAAGGTTGTGAGTTCAAATCCCAGCCCCGCCAAGCTGCTTCTGTTGGGTACTTGAGCAAGGCTCCTAACCCACACCTGCTAGTGTATTCTGTAAGTAGTTGTTCTTATGGTTTGTGTTTGTGTACTGTATGTTTGTGTGTTTAGGGTGTGTGTATTTGTTTAGGGGGTGTGTGTGTGTGTGTTTAAGGTGTGTGTGTGTATGTGCTTGTTTAGGGTGTTTGTGTGTGTTTAGTGTGGGTGTGTGTCTGTTTAGGGTATGTGTGTGTGTGTGTGTTTGTTTAGGGTTTGTCTCTGTGTTTAGGGTGTGTGTGTTTGTGTAGTGTGTGTGTGTGTGTGTTTAGGTTGTGTGTGTGTTTAGAGCGTATGTGTGTATAGGGTGTGTGTTTGTCTGTTTAGGGTGTTTTTTTTGTTTAGGGTGTGTGTATGTTTAGGGTGTGTGTGCTTGTTAAAGGTGTGTGTGTGTGTCTGGTTAGAGTGTTTAGGGTGTGTGTGTGTGTGTGTTTAGTGTGTGTGTGTGTGTGTGTTTAGGGGTTGTGTGTTTAGGGTGTGTGTGTGTGTTTAGGGTGTCTGTGTGTCTGTTTAAGGTGTGTGTGTGTATAGAGTGTGTTTGTCTGTTTAGGGTGTGTCTTTTTGTTTAGGGTGTGTGTTTGTGTGTGTGTTTAGGGTGTGTGTGTGTATGTGTTTAGGGTGTGTGTGTTTGTTAAGGGTGTGCATGTGTCTGTTTAAGGTGTGTGTGTGTGTTTAGGGTGTGTTTAGGGTGTGTGTGTGTTTAGGGTGTGTGTGTGTTTATGGTGTGTGTTTGTCTGTTTTGGTGTGTTTGTGTGTCTGTGTTTAGGGTGTGTCTTTGTCTGTTTAGGGTGTGTCTGTTTGTCTAGGGTATGTGTGTTTAGGGTGTGTGTGTGTTTAGGGTGTGAGTGTGTGTCTGTGTGTGTGTGTGTGTTTAGGGTATGTGTGTTTAGGGTGTGTGTGTATGTTTAGTGTGTGTGTGTGTGTGTGTGTTTGTTTAGGGTTTGTGTCTTTTCAGGGTGTGTGTGTCAGTTTAGGGTATGTGTGTGTATGTTTTTGTTTATGGTATGTGTGTGTGTTTAGGGTGTGTGTGTGTGTTTAGGGTGTGTGTTTGTTTAGTTTATGTGTGTGTGTTTAGTGTGTGTTTGTTTAGGGTGTGTGTGTGTTTAGGGTGTGTGTGTGTGTTTAGGGTGTGTGTTTGTTTAGTTTATGTGTGTGTGTTTAGTGTGTGTTTGTTTAGGGTGTGTGTGTGTGAGTTTAGGGTGTGTTTAGGGTATGTGTGTGTGTGTTTGTTTAGGGTGTGTGTCTGTGTTTAGAGTGTGGGTTTGTCTGTTTAGGATGTGTGTGTGTGTGTGCTTAGCAGGTAGCGTGGCTGAGCGGTCTAAGGTGCTGGATTTAGGCTCCAGTCTCTTCGGGGGCGTGGGTTCGAATCCCACCGCTGCCCGGAAGTAGTTTTTGGGGCGCTGGTAGCTCAGTGGTTAAGAAGTTGGTCTACTGATCGGAAGGTTTTGAGTTCAAATCCCAGCACCGCCAAGCTGCCTCTGTTGGGCACTTGAGCAAGGCCCTTAACCCACAACTGCTAGTGTGTACTGTAAGTACTTGTGTTTGTGTGTTTAGGGTGTGGGTGTGTGTGTGTTTCGGGTATGTGTGTGTGTTTAGGGTGGGTGTGTTTGTTTAGTGTGTTTGTATGTGTTTAGGGTGTTTGTAGGGTGTTTGTGTGTATGTGTGTTTAGGGTGTGTTTTTGTCTGTTTAGGGTCTGTGTGTGTCTTTAGGGTGTGTGTGTGTGTGTTTAGGGTGTGTGTTTGTCTGTTTAGGGTGTGTGTGTGTGTGTGTGTGTGTGTGTTTAGGGTGTGTGTGTGTTTTGGGTGTGTGTGTGTGTTTAGGGTGTGTGTTTGTCTGTTTAGGGTGTGTGTGTGTGTGTGTGTGTGTGTGTGTGTGTGTGTGTTTTGGGTGTGTGTGTGTGTGTGTGTGTTTGTTTAGGGTGTGTGTGTGTTTTGGGTGTATGTGTGTGTTTAGGGTGTGTGTTTGTCTGTTTAGGGTGTGTGTGTGTGTGTGTGTGTGTGTGTGTGTGTGTGTGTGTGTTTAGGGTGTGTGTGTGTTCAGGGTGTGCGTTTAGGGTGTGTGTGTGTTTAGGGTGTGTGTGTGTTTTGGGTGTATGTGTGTGTTTAGGGTGTGTGTTTGTCTGTTTAGGGTGTGTGTGTGTGTGTGTGTGTGTGTGTGTGTGTGTGTTTAGGGTGTGTGTGTGTTTAGGGTGTGTGTTCAGGGTGTGTGTGTGTGTGTGTGTGTGTGTGTGTGTGTGTGTTTAGGGTGTGTGTGTGTTTTGGGTGTATGTGTGTGTTTAGGGTATGTGTTTGTCTGTTTAGGGTGTGTGTGTGTGTGTGTGTGTGTGTGTTTAGGATGTGTGCGTTGATTATTTTCCCATAACATCACATCCTGCAGTGTGATGTTTGTCTGTTTACGGTGTATGTGTGTTTAGGGTGTGTTTTTGTCTGTTTAGGGTCTGTGTGTGTCTTTAGGGTGTGTGTGTGTGTGTTTAGGGTGTGTGTTTGTCTGTTTAGGGTGTGTGTGTGTGTGTGTGTGTGTGTGTGTTTAGGGTGTGTGTGTGTTTTGGGTGTGTGTGTGTGTTTAGGGTGTGTGTTTGTCTGTTTAGGGTGTGTGTGTGTGTGTGTGTGTGTGTGTGTTTTGGGTGTGTGTGTGTGTGTGTGTGTTTGTTTAGGGTGTGTGTGTGTTTTGGGTGTATGTGTGTGTTTAGGGTGTGTGTTTGTCTGTTTAGGGTGTGTGTGTGTGTGTGTGTGTGTGTGTGTGTGTGTGTGTGTGTTTAGGGTGTGTGTGTGTTCAGGGTGTGCGTTTAGGGTGTGTGTGTGTTTAGGGTGTGTGTGTGTTTTGGGTGTATGTGTGTGTTTAGGGTGTGTGTGTGTGTGTTTAGGGTGTGTGTTCAGGGTGTGTGTGTGTGTGTGTGTGTGTTTTGGGTGTGTGTGTGTTTTGGGTGTGTGTGTGTGTTTAGGGTATGTGTTTGTCTGTTTAGGGTGTGTGTGTGTGTGTGTGTGTGTGTGTGTGTGTGTGTTTAGGATGTGTGCGTTGATTATTTTCCCATAACATCACATCCTGCAGTGTTTTATTCCTCTTATACCACAGTCACTTGCGAATAATTACATTTTGTTTATTCATTAAAGACGACACTTTGTTCTTTTTATCCATTTTATAGTTACATTTAATGTTGGAACTTCACAAAACACTTTCTCACTTACATTGTAGCAGCTTCAAAGTCACTCTTTCACCGGCCTTGCTCTCTTTTCGTTCTCTTGAAGTTAACAAACAACCATGTGGATATGGTGATAAATAACAACACAGTGCCCTTTTACACCACTGACTGAATCATTATCTTCATTCTTGCAGTAAATGTGTTATTGTCCCTCTTGTTTGTGGAAAGTTAGTTTTGTAGATGTTAAATATTAATATACAAAGCAATATAAATGATATAAATTGAAATATCTATGAAATATATGTACTTAAAAATATATATATATAGACGTAATAACTGAATTAAATTCCTCTTTAAGCACTTTCTTGCACAGTGTCCACATTTCTGGACAGTCAGATTAAGTTTTATGTTTTAGGAAAATACAGTCTATGATCCTCCGGATCAGTCGAGAGCAGAACTTCTAGATTATTCTGATAAATCATCATCCTGATTTCTGTTGCTCTCTAGACTGTGGGTTGTTTTCAGTGCAACACGTCTCTGCTACATCTTTATCAACCTTTTCCCCCCATAAAATAAAAACATAAATAAATAAATTAAATTAAAATATTTGTAATTTTATGCCAGACTTTTTTTTTTTAAACGTCCTTTAACTGTGTAAACTTTGAAAATCTCAAGAATGTCGTTTATATTTTGTTCAAAAATAACATTTTTTGTTATTAATTTGTGATAAAAAAAAAAAACAGTTATAATGTTTAATTCTGTTTAACTCATGGCATTTTTTAAATGGGTGATATTTAGAAAATATTTAGAACATTTAAGGTAATAATCATAAAAAAATTAAAGAAGCTGGAAATGCTTATAAATAATTTATGCATGAAAGGGTTAAATGCAAAATAAAACTTCTTTCATGTTGTAATTATGGGGTGTTGTTTGTAGAATTTTGAGGACAATAATGAATTTAATCCATTTTGGAATAAGGCTGTAACATAACATAATGTGGAAAAAGTGAAGTGCTGTGAATACTTCCCGGATGCACGGTATAGCATTTATTTGTTTTTGTTTGTTTGTTTGTTTGTTTATCTTTGCAGCAATAAATGCAATCCTAAATATCATGATATATTTTGGGTATCATGAAAATATATATTTTTGTCATATTCCTCTGTACTATTTTGTATGTTTTGAAATCTCCTCTGGGCTCAGCAGTGAGAACATGTGCTTCGCAGGTGAAGATAGAGTTTATGTGATAATATCCACCAGCTCTGTGTGTGTGTGTGTGTGTGTGTGTGTGTGTGTGTATGTGTGTGTGTGTGTGTATGTGTGTGGGTGTGTGTGTGTGTGTGTGTGTTTGTCAGGTCAGAGGGTCAGGAGAAACCGCTGGGTGAGAAGCTGTAGCTGAAATCAACTAGATTAATAAAACAACAGCGAGATAGTGAGAGTGAGAGCAGGATGGGACTCATAGGAGAAAACCAGAAGTTTCTCTCTCTCTCTCTCTCTCTCTCTCTGCCCCCTGCTTTTCCATCCACCGCTCCCTAAAATATACCTCAGTAACATTCCCGGAATCCCATCGGTGTGTTTTCACCCCTGACACATGTCTGCTTAACCAGGAGAAAGATCACGAAGTAGTCCTTTCTTTCGCTATAGAACTTTTTCATTTCACAGTATGAGTTGCGTGGATGAGACAGAAAAAAAAAGGTGATAAAGAATTGCAGGTTAAATAAACTTTGTTACTTTGGAAAAAAATTCAGAGTAGATGGAGCCAACTCTATATGTCACTTTCATGTGTAAGTCTAAAGGTCCCAGGTACTGTTGTTCCCTCACAGCTCCAGGGTTCCTGCTTCGATCCTAAGCTCAGGTTTCTGTCTGTGTGGACTTCCACATGTTCTCCCTGTGTATGTCTGGGTTTCCTCTGGGTTCTCCAGTTTCCTCCCACCTTCAAAAATCATGCAGGTAGGTGGAGTGACAATGCTAAATCCAGGATGTATTCCCACCTCACGCCTGGTGTTCCCAGGATTGACTCTGTTACACTGCTTTCATTTTTTTAGTCCCATTCCAGTCCGCTCCTGCAGTTATTGTTGTTTGTACTCGCCTGCATTTTTTTTTTCTAATGAACTTATTATTTTCAACAATTTAAATAATGAAGGCATTCAGCTTCAGATCAGGATAAAGCATTTACTAAAAATTATTGAATGAAAGAAGTCTACTTACACCTCACTTGGAGGAGAGTAATCAACACATACTCACATCTGCATGAGAGCAAAAACACCCCTCTCACATCCGTATAAGAGTAAAAGCTGCCTGCTCACATCTGTATGAGAGTAAAAACCACCCTCTCACGTCTGTATGAGAGTGAAAAAACGCCCACTCACGTCCGCATGAGAGTAAAAACTGCCCTATCACGTCTGTGT
The DNA here is from genome assembly GCA_023630585.1 of Cranoglanis bouderius. Lineage (NCBI taxonomy): Eukaryota > Metazoa > Chordata > Actinopteri > Siluriformes > Cranoglanididae > Cranoglanis > Cranoglanis bouderius. The sequence continues at coordinate 2,420,456 of CM042567.1, forward strand.
GAGAGTAAAAACTGCCCTCTCACGTCTGTGTGAGAGTAAAAACTGCCCTCTCACGTCTGTATGAGAGTAAAAATCCCCCTCTCACGTCTGTATGAGAGTAAAAATCCCCCTCTCACGTCTGTATGAGAGTAAAAACCACCCTCTCACGTCTGTATGAGAGTGAAAAAACGCCCACTCACGTCCGAATGAGAGTAAAAACTGCCCTATCACGTCTGTGTGAGAGTAAAACCTGCCCTCTCACGTCTGTGTGAGAGTAAAAACTGCCCTCTCACGTCTGTATGAGAGTAAAAATCCCCCTCTCACGTCTGTATGAGAGTAAAAAACGCCCTCTCACGTCGGCATGAGAGTAAAAACCCCCCTCTCACGTCTGTATGAGAGTAAAAACCGCCTGCTCACAGCTGTATGAATAAAAACCGCCCTCTCACGTCTGTATGAGAGTAAAAACCGCCCGCTCACGTCTGTATGAGTAAAAACCGCCCTCTCACGTCTGTATGAGAGTAAAAACCGCCCACTCACGTCCGTATGAGTAAAAACCGCCCTCTCACATGCATATGAAAGTAAAAACTGCCCTCTCACGTCCATATGAGAGTAAAATCTAATCTACGATGAGAGTAAAATCTAATCTACGATACAGTGATTTATTATTGTTCCTTTTCCGTCTTTCATCTTTCATCTTTATTCTTTCCTTCGTCTTTTCTCCCAAGCATTTTAATTTTTTTTTATTTATTAAATTTAAAAAAAAAGTGATTTCCAGTGCCTGGACTTCCCAGCTCTCTCAGCCCCAAGGCGAAATTGTACACTGGTAGAAGCTCCTTCCACTTTCGGAGACGAGCGAACCTCCTCAAAGGATGCTGGCGTCTGGAGAGGAGATGCCTATGAGCACGGGGGGAGGACAGGAAAAGGAGACGAGGAGGGAGGGAATGTTCGGATGTTTGATTCCAAGAGAGAGAGAGGGAGCGAGAGAGAGAGAGGGAGTGAGAGAGAGAGAGAGAGAGAGAGAGAGAGAGAGGGGGGGAAAGGGAGAGGGAAAAAAAGTCCACACAGCCCCCCTGTTCTTTGTAGAACATTTAGGTTTGACCCTCCCTTGGTTTCTGTACTCCCTCCCACCCTAACACACACACACACACACACAGACACACACACACACACACACACACACAGGCCAAGAGATCTGCAGGATATCGTAGTCGCCAGCATTTTATATCCACTACAGTAGATGTGTGCTTTTTTAATACATATCTCCACTCCATAGTGTGTCGAGTCCATTCAGGCAGCGCTAAGGACAGAGGGACAAAGAGACAATAAAAGAAAGACAGATGGAAATATAATTATTTTAAAAAATGCATTGGGTAAAAAAATGCATTACACTAGACTGGCATGCGTCCTTCCTTTCTTTCTTTCTTTCTTTTTTTTTTAAGAGTATAGATTGCTCAGAGAGAGAAACCCCCAGATTGATGTTTTCCCCTTGAGCAGAGAAGACACACTGGTAGAAACTCCGGGTAAGTGTTTGGGCTTTTTTTTTTCCTCCCTCCCCTGTCTCTGCACCGCTGATGATTACAATGCTGCTGATTGATTGGTTCGCGCTCTGGATTATCACGTCACGAGGTGCCTGCTGATGAGATGAGAATGAGACTGAGAGAAAAAAGAAGAAAAAAAACTGGACAGAACCTAGTGTCATCGTTATGTCTTTTAAAAGATAAAAGATGTTCTGATAATTTTTTTTTTGGGGGTGGGTGGGGGGGGGGTGTACACATATTTTTATATGTATGTATGCACGTTTGTAGGTGTGTGTGTGTGTGGTCTCGGTACCGCCCACCCTTCATTAGCTTAGCTGGCGCGTGCTGATGAGGTGTTAAGGAGGGGTTACAGCTGATGACTCGCGAGCAGCTGGCCTTTTTGTGAATATGCAGATGGGTAGGAGGGGGAAACGCCACCCGTGTGCCACGCGTCGCCGTGTTTGCACTCTCTCTATAGGGAGCCTCAGAAGATTGCCTGTGTTTTTTTTTTTCGCAATGATCACCACGCGCTGATGAGGAGATGAAGGAGGAGGAGTGAGGAAGGGAGCGAAGGGATGCCAGAAAGACAAGCTGGGAATAATACACACAGAGAGAGAGAGAGAGAGAGAGATGGAAATGGCGACATTCAGGGTGTATTTTCACGCCGTAATGATCCCCGGCCTCTTCTCCACCCCTCCTCACTGCCTCTTTCAGCCTCATTTGCATGTCAAAGCTGGTGGAAGGCTGTGAAGATTAGTATGAGATGACATAATGATGTAATGAATTAAACGCTAGCATTTAGCCGTAGCTCGGGACGCGTGCGCCGGACGTGCGCTGGGGCTCAGAGACGGAAAAAAGCATGACCATGGGAAATACTTTATTCTCTTTCAAGTTTCTTTCACATGTATTTATTTATTTATTTACTTATTTATCAGTATTATCTGTAATAATCTGTTTAGATCTGTCAAAAAAAAAAAAAAAATCACAAAATAATATTTCAGATGAATTTCTTACCATTTATTTCTTTACGCTTTTAAACACCAAAAGCTGTCTGTGTTTGAAACAATGCACTTGTATGTTGTATATTACCACATTTTACACTATATACGTACACATTACACACATTACATAGCGCACTATGTAGCAGTGTGCATTTGCTGGCCTGTACTAAGATAAGATAAAGTTTATTAATCCTGAAGGAAATTCTGTGCCAGTTGCTCTTCACAATACAAAAAAAACAGTGAAAGACAACAAAAATAGAAATATACTTTATAATCCAAACTTTATATGTGTACTATACTGTACTACATCATCAATGTTAAATTCACTTTGCAGTTAATACATTTTATGTAGGATTTGCATGTCAGTTCCTAAAACCCAGTTTTAGCGGTTCAAATTCCAAAAGAGCAACAAAAGAAAGTGTTTTAAGGCTTGAAAACCCTTTAGCCTTCAGAACAAGAGCACAATGTAAATACAGGAATAGTGAACTAGCATAAATAGCTAGCATGAATTTTTCATTCCGTGTCACTTAAACCGACACATCCAGTTAAAAATAGCTACTAAGGGAAATATTAATAATATTAATATTAATAATATAAAAAAAAATACCAACAAGTCATTTAGCTTTTGCTAATATTTATTGATTAGCATCACCCTGTTTGCACACACGCAACAAATTAGCTAAACTAGCAAACAGTTAAAGGGTTTCCCGCAACATTTAGATCAAAACGTACAACTTATGAATGAACATCCCTTTAATCTTCAAATGAAACATGCTGACTTTAAAATCCAAAACCAATCCCAAACCCAATCTGTCCTGAAGACTTAAAAACTTTACCTCTGACTGTTACTGTTACTGACACTGGAGACTCCTTCCATAAATGTTAAATAAAACGTCTCCTTACAGAAAACTTCACCATCGTCCGCCGTCCAAGTCCCTGCGTATGAGCTGTTACTATGGAAACGATGATTTAATATTTAATATAAACCTGTGATTTGCAGCTGCACTACTGTCAGCGATGCTGTTAAGGAAAATTAATCAACACCTCCTGACCAATCAGAATCCAGAATTCAACAGCACCGGTGTGTGATAAAAGATAAAATGTAGTATAGCAACGCACACACACACACACACACACACACACACACACACACACACACACACACACACATGGGCTATGTGATGGCGCAGAGTTTAGTTAAATACCCTGGGGGTAATGTGACCGAAGACAGGAGAAGTGAGGCAGAGAAAATGGGTAAGAGAGAAAGAGAGAGAGAGAGAGAGAGAGAGAGATGGAGGTAGAGGAGGTTTGTACAGAGGATGGGTTTTCTTTCTTCTTTCTGATGGTCTTAGGGCGGCTCTTCAGAAAGGCCTCGTCCCGAATACAGTCCTACTCCTCAGACTATTATTATTATTATTATTATTATTATTATTATTATTATTATTATTATTATTATTATTATTATTATTATAACAGAAATTGAAGCACAGCTTAATCAAGATGCTCCTCTTTCTTTATAAGTCTGTACACTGCAAAAAAAAGGCATCTTAGCAAGTGAAAATATCTTAGTTTTATTTATCTATTATTTCCTATTACAAGATTTCAATAAACCAAACATTATTAAGATTAATTATTGTTCTTTATTAAAACTGATTTCTTAACATTTTTTTTTTTTATTCTATTGCCAGATCATTTTTGCTTCTTTCGAGACCAAGACTATTTGAAGCTTGAGTAATGAGTAAATATGTCTAGGAATAGCTTTAATAATCCTATATTTGGTTTATTGGAAAATAGGAAATGTTGATATATTTGACTATATTTAAGATATTTTCGCTCACTGACGTCATTTTTCCAACAGTGTGGAGAGAGGAAACGAGTGAAAGCTTCCTAAAAATAAAAAAAAATAAAATAAAAAAACCCCAAACTGTTCTCTCTTTTGAGTTTAATCTTCAGTCCAGATGATTTTTTCTGATGTTGCGGTAAATGATAGAGAAGTTTATCTCGACCAAACCTCCTCATGTGTCAGAAATACCAGTGACATGAGAAGTGATTTCATGAACGGTAAAATAGATATATAAAATAAAGATGGTACGATACCACTGTTTCTTTTCCGATAGTGAAACCGATACGAGACCTCGAGTATCAGCCGATACCGATACCGATTTCTATAAAAACTACTAAGCTTTAAAATGTTTATTTATTGATGTTTTTTTTTTTTTTTTTAAATTAAAAAATGAATCACTTTAAATAATTACAGCATAAAACACCTAAAAATCATAACTTTCAGACAACAAATCACTTCCACCGACAACAAAACCCATCCCAAACTGATTTCTTTAAAAAAAAACCCAAAAAAACAAAACTAAAATGTTTTAAAATGTTATTATTATTATTATTATTATTATTATTATTATTGTTTAAAAACTGAATCACTTAAAAGAGACTAAAATCACAACTTTCAGACAAAAATCACTTCCGCTTTAAATATAATAAAGTATAAAGTGTAAATATAATAAAGTCAATCCTAACAAAGTATTTTTCAACAATATGTAAACAGTTTCAGTTTCCGATCTTGTACCAAAATCGGATCGAATTCATTCGTTTCTTTCTCTCTGTTACTCGATGTTTGCTGGCCCGATGGCGATCGTGGAAATCAGAACGGTTCCGTCTGTGAAATAAAATATCACTATGACTCGGATGTAATAAAATGAAACACAGAACGAATTAAAATGATTTGAATTCTGGTTTTAAACAAATTAAATATCAAATTCATATTTAAAAAAAAAAAAAAAAGAGTGAACGGTATTTGACTCTGTGAACATCAGTCGTCTCTGTGCTGGAGTGTAATCCTTCGCCCTGTTGGACGGGAGACTGAGGTGATAATTGAATAATCAGTATCTCTGCATGTTTATCAATCTCATTGATTTTCCTTGATGTGGGATCATTCTATTTCAGATAATTCTCCAGTATTCCATGATGACATTCCATTCATCTGCCTTTGTATTGTCTTAGGAAGCTGTGTGTGTGTGGATGTTGATGTTTGCGTGTGTGTGTGTGTGTGTGTGTGTGCGTGTGTGTGTGTGATACAGTCTTGGGTAATGAGGATCCACTCTGACAGCCAGCCTGGTATACTATATGGATGTGTTTGCATTTTGTGTGTGTGTGTGTGTGTGTGTGTGTGTGTGTGTGTGTGTGTGTGTGTGATTTGATGCTTCATGGAAGTGATGCCTCAGACAGACATGTATGAACTGTAGGATCACACACACACACACACACACACACACACACACACACACACACACACACACACACACACACACACACACGCGACAGAATGTCCATTGGGATTTCACACTTCACTTCCCTTTTGCACTGCTGAACACACACACACACACACACACACACACACACACACACACACACACACACACACACACACACACACAAAATGCCTGTCCGTTTGTATCATCCTTTTTTATTAAAATAGATCACTGTTGCACACACACACACACACACACACACACACACACACACCAAGTAGACGCTTTTCCAATAAGGGAGGAGAGAAGGAATAATGAATGATCTGGTATTGTTTATAGTTTTTGTGGTGGATTTAATGGCATTACGTTGTTTACGTTCTCAGTTTTTAGTTGCGGTGCCGGTGGCCGCAGTGGCTCAGAAATAATTAATATATTAAGTAGGCCACAGAAAGTGCGCACGCTAATAAATACATAACAGCAGAATAAATATCGATCGGGTGTACGTGGACGATACGATACACGTCTGATTTGATTTTCACACTTCTAGGACTCTTGATGTAGATGTAGATGTAAGTGTAGCTACGTTTTCTCCTATATATTCGTGTGTGTGTGTGTGTGTGTGTGTGTGTGTGTGTGTGTGTTTTAGAAGGTGTCCAGACTGAACCTCTCAGCTTCTGTCACTGCACTTTTCCCAGGATCCTCTTCACTCCTTCATTGCCAATAACAAGGATAGGCAGGAAAGGGGATTATTGGTATTGATCCACCCAGGGGGATCATTAGGCATCACTATCAATCCACAGCTCCGGGCCGCACACGACCGGCCCGCACACACATTGCCAATTTGTTCCTATTAGAGAGCTCGGTCTCTCCGTGTCTGTTCTGATAGAGCCGGCCGGCACGGTGCGGCCCGGCACAGCGAGACAGCGGAGAGTCCGGACCACGGAACAGGACAGTCACGGTGTTTCGATCACGTCCTCACGTCCGAGATTTTGTTGTATAGCCCTTATTAAAGTGTACACCTTAAAAACTCTTGAACTACAGCACGGCTGATTTCTCCATTCTACAAGGTGTTTATTCATTTTCTAGAGCGGCAGGTTCATATTAACGCGATGGTTCTAATGCGTTATCATTTCCACAGCAACAGCTCGTTCGCGGAGACTCGTACGGCAGACACACTTAAACATAGAAACGTATCGTTGATGTTTTGCAGAACATAAACTTTTATGGAAGGAGTCTCCAGTGTCAGCGATTTGTAACAGTCAGAGGTCAAGCTGTAAGTTTTCCCACATCCTCAGAAGGCAATTTTTTGCTAACACGATAAGCGTCTTTTTTTTTATTTTTATAGCTGCTATAACGTAAGCAGAACTTGTTTCGCGGATATAAACGTAACTATAAATGGATAAAAAGGTTTGTGTGTGTGTGTGTGTGTGTGTTGTGTCCTTGTAATCATATGCAAATTGCTGTGGTATATAAGGAATGAATAAATAAGTGCATAAATATTTCAGAACGTGCACTACTCTGTCATTGATTATTTTACTGTAACAGCACAACACGAAGCGTTTTATTCCAAAACCACGTGATCAGAAAACGAATAAACGCATTCAGCACGTGTTTGGGATTTAAAATCGTCAGTATGTTGAAGAAAATAAAGATGAATGTTGTGTTAAGAAATAAAACAGAGTAATATGGCGCGTTAACACGGTGCGCTAGCGTGAGTAGCCGTGTTTCGGATATATACCCGTGTATATAAATAGCAGTTTTCTACTTCTGAAAGTTCTCGTACGAATGAATAACCTCTTAACAATTTTCAGCTTGTCCTCTGTCCTCGTCCGTTATTTCACAGATTAAGACCAGGCTAACGTGCAGCACTAATAACGAGTGTATAGACGTCGGTGTGTGTTTAACCCTGTTCATTGACCAGCGTGTCAACAGGGAGCGGAGACTCAAAGAAACACACACTCCTGCCTCCACTTCTCGAAAACAGCTCTTAAGGCAATCAAAGAGCGCTTGGCCTTCCGACTCAATAGCATCTGAAAAGGCGATATTGAAAAATCCATGTCAATAGATTTATCCCTCGTACCCTCAGAATGCTGATACGATCTGATGGCAGCGAGCCTGCGAGGTGTTTCAGCCAAAAGAATTTAAGGGCAGATTATCGACTGACATGTGAAGATCAGGGCGCGTCACGGCTTGCCTGCGTACAGTACATGTGCATGTACATGCACGCACACACACACACACACACACACACACACACACACACACACACACACACACACACACTACCCTTCTGTCTAGAGTGGATCTATCCAGAGATGTCTGCTTTTCCCATGACCTCTGACCCCCAGGGTCGGCCCAAGTGACCCCTGACTGCTCCGATGGAGATGGAGATGGAGAGATGGTACATCCCGTGTCTGACTCACGCTGCTCTCGGGTCGTTATATAGTACACTATAGAAATATAACACGTAAACGTGAGTCATGTAAGGACGGGAGAACCGATTCGTTCTGGGACGAATCGTGATCCGTTTGTAAATGATTCCGAATCAGTGCAGAAAATGATTGGATGTATAAAAATAACGATAACTATCAGACTTACAGACTTACATACATTTATGCAATATCTCTGGTACAAAAATGTTTGTTTGTTCCGATAAGCGGCTAAAAGTAAAACACGGCGTCTTAAAGGTGGTTCAGAAGTGGATTGTTGGATGATGGATGACAACGATATTATGCTTTTCAAGCTCACACGGGAATAAATCATAAATCGAACATTTATAGAACTCGAAAGCTGTAAGAAAGGACCGGCACCCTCACGTCGTGAGGTCGCCAGATTTCCGTGTTTAACCTTAATCATAAAATACGATTATTATTTTTCCGTTTGAAGATATTCACATGTACAGATGCTGTTTAGAAAAAAAAATGAGCACGGCATTATTCATCATGAACATTACGGTTTTCCTCTCGCTGCACTCAACGGGCAGAAATCAGAGCCTTTCCTATAATCAGAACAACATGGCGCTGTGTGTTTCCGACCCGTTATTCATATTCAATCCCGCTGCAAAAACATCCCTCCGCTTTTCAATAGCAGCGCTGTCAGGCACACGACGAGCCATCGCTGTAACACGTTCCCGGGAGAATCGCTTCAAGACGGCCATTTTCTTTCACCTAATCAGACGAAGCCGCAAAGAGCGGGAAAGCGAGGGGGAAAAAAAAAAAAACGCCGGAGACACCGGGGACGAATGCACGTGCCTGCCTCGCGCTCGGTCTGCGAAGAGGCTTTGGTGTTGACCGCAGGGTTTAATATGTGCGTACATCGGATTTGGAGAGAGGAGCTCAGACAGTTTGTCATTTTCAGACAGATTTAATGATCCTCCTGCATGGAAACACAGTCAGCGTCCGACAGAGGGCAGTGCACACCGTCCCCTACACATACAGCAAATTCTTTATCAATGCACATGAAGATCATACACAAGGCCTTTGATCATACACAAGGGCTGTATTTTTCTGTCTGTCAGTCTGTCTTTCTTTCTTCAATTTAAATATTTTCTCAAATTTTTAACAGTAATAAAGAAACACACGCCTTTAATACGCGGCGTCCGGGGGCGTTCTCGTTTCCTGAACAATTAATAAAAGTGTGCACAGTCTGTACAGATACTGTATATATTGATAACATGTTGTTGATGTTGTTGGTGGTGGTGGTGGTGGTTTTTTTAAGAAGAAGAGAAGAAGAGACAGGGTGTAAAAAAAAAAAAAAAAAATGTCAGGGATTGCTGGGTGACAAGCCTCAAAAATACACAAATGAAAACATGCAAGGCAGGACGTGAAAGCCTGGCGGGGAGCTTACCGTGCTCGGCTGGTGTATTTTTACTCACAGGATCTATGGGCTGCTGTGCTCCCTGGCAGATCATCATCATATTAATAGTGTGTGTGTGTGTGTGTGTATATATGTGTGTGTGTGTGTGTGTGTGCACTATTTCGTCAGGTGGAGCTGAGGAAGAAAAAGAGGAGCGATAGATGAGGGTTGTTGCGGAGCTCTGAGCGTTTTAATTATACGGGCTGTGCTGTGGCGTTGGCTGGGCATTTGCTATCTCGTGCTGGCTTTAGCCCCTCGTCTCGTGTTTTGAGCTCTACCTTTATCCCTAAGCCCTCAGCTCCTCTGGCCAAACAAAGAAAAAAGGGATGGCTGGGCTGGGGTTTTACAGCCCTGCTTACCATTAATATCCTCCTGTCTCTCGTTCTCTTTTTTTTTTCTCTTTCTTTCCAGCGCATTTCTCAGAGCATGCACGCTAACCCCCTTTAAAACTGACCCTTATTACAGATCGCACTGCGTGAGAATACAGCTGTTAAGGAACAAGACATGTTCTCTGTAGCCGAAGATTCGGATTCGTATTCTCATCTGGAACGAAGCTAATGATATAAAGCAAAGCAGCGCTGTCTGTTTTTTTTTTTTTTTCTGTTTTTTTTTCTGATTCTGGATCCGATTAAGCCCCAGATTCAGATTCCCAAGTCTGATTTAGAGCTGGAGCGAATATGTTAAAGTCTGTATTTATGATTCTGGTTCTGATTTTGATTCAGAGCTGGAACAAAGATATGATGATGTGCAAGCAAATGTGTAGTTAAATGTGTAGCTAAAGATTCAAAGCAAAGCGTCACTGTCTAGTTTTCTGATTCTGATACTGATTCAGATTCAGTACTGGACCAAAGCTAATGATGCAAAGCAAAGCGTCACTGTCTCTTTTTCTGATTCTGATTCTGATTCAGTACTGGAGCCAAAGCTAAAGATTCAAAGCAAAGCGTCACTGTCTCTTTTTCTGATTCTGATTCAGTACTGGAGCCAAAGCTAAAGATGCAAAGCAAAGCATCACTGTCTCTTTTTCTGATTCTGATTCTGATTCAGTACTGGACCCAAACTGAAATATCAAAGCAAAGCATCACTGTCTCTTTTTCTGATTCTGATTCTGATTCTGATTCAGTACTGGACCCAAAGCTAAAGATTCAAAGCAAAGCGTCACTGTCTTTTTTTCTGATTCTTATTCTGATTCTGATTCAGTACTGGACCCAAACTGAAATATCAAAGCAAAGCGTCATTGTCTATTTTGTTTCCCATCCCTCACTTTTCCTTCATCCCTTCATTTTCCCCCCGCTGTCCCCCCCCCCCCCCTTCTGTGGAGTCGACCGTCGAAATGCTGAGTGTTCCCGGCTGCATGGTTTCTCTGACAATACCATTGGCTGAAAATGGCTTCAGTGGATGCGCACGCCGGTCACATGACCTCAGCCCTGAGCCTCGCTGAAAGATACTCCACATATAGACATGCCAGAGGAAAAGGATTTGACTTTTTTCCCTCCTTCATCATCTTCTTCTTATTATTATTATTATTCTTCCGCTGTACAGTATTTTATTTTATTTTTTCAAGAGGAAAATGATGGAATCGTGGAAGTTCTATATGCAGAAATGTGACTTGATTAGATTTGACTTGTTTTTGCAAGACAGCTCATAAAACCATCATTTTTTTTAAAAAAGGGAAAATCCCAAAAGCAATATCACGAGGCTCGATTTTGCAAAGAAGCTAATAATATTTATGAATTTGCTTGTTTTGTTTTTTTTTAATATATATATATAAATATATATAATTTTATGTAGTTATTTATTTTATTAGATCAGTCGAGACATATTTAATCATTTGTATTTCAATCATAATATTTTTTGTCTCGGGCCTACTCTGAAAAAATAAAAGCACAAAAAGCACAAGCTAGCATGAATATAAGTTCTGTCTAAATATTTACCCCTGTGTCTGCATTAATACATCACTAAATATATAAATATAACAGATATTTGTATAACACAGATTTGTATATAGCAGGTAAAGTGTAATACAATCTTTTTTTTTTTTTTTTTTAATTTTAAAATAAATAAAGTCCACATTTTTCCATAAATCCATTCGTGCTCGCTCGTGCTTGTGTTTTATGTTCATGTTCTCAGGTGTGTATGTGTGCATGGCCTTGCGTGCATGCACACATGAGCGTTTGCATGAGTGTGTGTGTGTGTGTGTGTGTGTGTGTGTGTGTGTGTGTGTGTGTGTGTGATATCTGGTCCGTACTGTATCTCCATGACAACGTGCTTTTTGATGTGGGTTTCTCTTCCTGACATTTCTCCATTTGGGGGAAGATTGTGAATTGCCTCCACTCTCTCCTTCAGCCAGCGTGTCAGAGGGGAGGAAAGAGAGAGAGAGAGAGAGAAAAAAAGGTGTTGGGGGGCACGAGGAAGAATCTAATGGGCGTCTGGACT
>CM042567.1:2437500-2502500 GCA_023630585.1 Cranoglanis bouderius
AGTTAATGTTGGTTAAAGAGGCACTGATTTGCCATCAGTAACTAAAATCCGTGTGTCATTTGAAACTGAGGAATTATTTGGTGTAGTTTATAACTGCAAAGATCTCATCGCAAAGATATGTGGCTTAAGTCGTGATCACTAATCCAGTCCAAGATGGGGTTTTTTTTGTCATTTCGTTTGTATTACAAACCAGAATTTGTTCTTATTTTATTAAATAAATTAAATAAAGACGTTTTGATCAATCAACATCTTGTTATTCATTCCCTAGACCGCAAAGCTGTGACCAGTTTGTGTCCAAAAATAAGTGTAAGGCGTTAGCGTCTACATCTGAAGCACACCGTTCTCTCAAAGCTTTCCTTTTTTTTTTTTTGAAAATCATACTCCTTGTTTTCTAATCATCTCGAAATACCATTTTGTCTTCTTGAGAATGATGAAACCTCCTGACCCACACACAAAAACAGGAGGAAACAAAATCCCCCCAAAAAAGCAATGATTTCTGTAAAGACAATGGCCTCTCTATCCGTCTCTCTCTCTCTCTCTCTCTGAGCAGCCGGTGTACTTCCTGTCTCTTTCCTCATCTCCCGCTGCTTCTCATCCTGCCGCGGGGTGAGGCCGTGCGTTCGCTCAGGACCCCGCTGCTCGGAGGCTTCGAACTGTATCTGCCGTGGCGAAGGTGCAGGTTAGAGTCGATAACATTCACCTGACTTTCGGGCAAAGCTTCATCGAGTTCTTCAGAAAACTCCAGGAGAGCGAGGAGATCGGTGTTCGGTGTAATATCAACAAAACATCAGCTGCTCTCAGATTAAAAAAAAAAAAAATTTCTTTTTAAACGTTGATGTTCTTACCTCAGACGTTAATGCTAAAACTATGTAATCACATACCAAATAAATAGGTACCTTTTAACTCTGGGGTTATTACTAACATGAAAAATGTTTTTAAAGACGTTCATAGTCAAATACATCTAGAAAATAAAAACAACAATAAAAAAAATTCTAGTATACATTAAGCTATTTTCTTGCTTTAAAAACCAACCGTGTGGTTTCCTGTTTGAACTCTAAATCTATTGTGTATACAATATATCTGAGTGCAGAAGTTTGCATCCCCTAAAAACTTGCGTCTGAGTTTTCTTTATCAGCAAGCTCAAAAGTTTAACTTGCGGTATTTAATTTATTTAAATTTGAGTCATTAAAGCATCTAATGGCTTTAAACTGACAACACAAGGAAATATAAATATATGTGATATCGATTGTTTCACTATTTGTACACTTTTGTTTGCGAAATGAAATGAAAATGCGTTAAATTTAGCCTATTTTATTTATTTGTTTGTTTGTTTGTTTGTTTATTCGTTTATGAAATAAAAATGCATTCAATTTAGCCTATTTTTTTATGTATGCATGCATGTATTTATTCATGCATGTATTTAATGAAAGCACTATAGCCTGTTGTTTATTTATTTATCTGTTTATTTACGTATTTATTTTGTTTGTTTGTTCATGAAATGAAAATGCATGAAATTCAGTGTTATTTATTTGTTTTTGTTTTTTTTGTTTGTTTGTTTATTTCCACTTAATGACAAATTAAGGGACATCTGTAAAACCAAACTCCAAGCACATGTGTATGTAGTAAGTAGGTGCAATATATATATATATATATATATATATATATATATGTGTGTGTGTGTGTGTGTGTGTGTGTGTGTGTGTGTGTGTGTGTGTGTGTGTGTGTGTGTGTGTGAGACCAGGTTGAGGTACACTGAGATGGTTTATCGGATGAACGCACGAGCTCATTCTTCAGCTCTCTATCAGCGTGTCGAGACTAATAAATCTCCTTGCCCAAATTCTGCGAGTTAAAAAGTTAAAAAATACGAGAGTAAACCTTTGTTTATGTCACCTATCAGCGTGAAATATCTACTACTCTGTCGGCTCACGGCTCGCTTCCACGGAACGCCTTAACCCCTTCCGTCGATGTGTGTCTCCGGAAAAATACATGCAGTGTGGGATAAGCGCAGTGTGGTGCTTTGTTTTATTTCATTTTATTTTATTGTCCCTGCCTGACACAAGAAAACGTTAAAACCGAGAGATGGAGAGATGGAGATTTCCTGTGGGATTCCACGAGCTTGTGTCCAGGTGTTTGTGGCTACAATCTGAATAAATTATCCTTGTGTGGCATTTTTTTAAATTTGTGGTTAACAATAAATACATTTTATTCTTATATATAACAACAAGAATGGTCGAGATGCCATTTTGTGTCTTTATTTATTGTTTCTTTGTGTGTGTGTGTGTGTGTGTGTGTGTGTGTGTGTGTGTGTGTGTGTGTGTGTGTGTGTTGTGGAGTGTAAAATGCCTGCGGTTGCCTTGCAGGACTGATGCTTGTGAACCCCACCATCTCTCCGTATTTCCTTTCAACACAAAACCCATGTCCCCCAGCTAAGGTGCTTTTTTCACGCTGTTTTCACCATCACACAAAGCAAAACTGTGAAACAAGACTAGATGTAGATAGTGCGGCGTGTAAAAGTGTGTGTAGCTGCTTGTTTTTTTTTTCTCCGACGTGTTGTGCGACTGATGCTAAAGCAACACAGGTAGCCTCGCCCTCCGCGTCCTGCTCGGAGTGTAAAGATCACACGATTTGGATTGATGCGTCAGTTTAAACATTCATAACGTTCAAACACTGAAATGAATGGAGGCGACAATCCTAAATCGATTATGATCAAAAAAGGACAGACAACTGGTGTGTAAAGAAATCATTCATATTCTTAATAATATGACGTGTAAATAATTGGACAGGTTAGCGAGCTGATCTATACGTAACTGATCTATACGTAACTGATATTTTTTATAATAGTTTTCATTTCATGGTCATCATCGTTTATGAAGTAACGTTAGATCTACCCCAGGTTCTGGACAGAGATGGTCACATATCGTTCAGAGGATACTAATATCTTATTACATCGCATTGTATTGTATTGTATCATATCATATCGTATCATATCATGTCACATCGTATTGTATTGTATTGTATCGTATCATATCACATCATATCATAGTGTATCATATCTTATTGTGTAACATCACATCGTATTGTATCGTATCTTATTGTATCATATCATATCACATCATATCATAGTGTATCATATCTTATTGTGTAACATCACATCGTATTGTATCATATCTTATTGTATCATATCACATCTTATCGTATTTTGTATCATATCACATCATATCATTGTGTATTGTATCTTATTATATCATATCTTATTGTATCATATCACATCATATCATATCTTATCGTATCATATCACATCGTAACGTATTGTATCGTATCCTATTGTTTCATATAACATTGTATTGTATCATATCATATCGTACCGGATCGTATCTTATTGTTTCATATGGTACCATATCATATATCATTGTGTCATATTGTATCATATTACATTCTATTGTATCATATTACATTCTATTGTATGATGTTACATTCTATTGTATCATGTTACATTCTATTGTATCATATCACATCATATTATATCATATCGCATTGTATGATATTGAATCACATCGTATCGCATCATATCACATCGTATCATATCGCATCATATTGTATTGCATCATATTGAATCGTATTGTGTCATATCGTATTGTATCGGACTGTATCCCATTAATATTGTATCGTAATTTATAATATTAGATCATATCGTATGTAATATCAATATTGTATCTTATCATACTGTATCATATCAATATCATATCTTATAGTATTGTTAGGTAACATATCATATTATATCCTATAATATTGTATTGTATCATATCATACCATATTGCATCGTGTCATATCATATCGTATGGTATTGCTCAGTATTATATCGTATCATAACATATCATATCGTATCGTAGCAGATTCAGTGGTCTCGTCAAATGGCCTATTGTTCCATTACGAATCAAAACTGTATCATATCAAATTGTAAAAACCTGACGGTCACACCCCTACAAATGATCAAATGTCTCAATAACAGGAAATGACATCAGATCTTTTGTTATACGTTATACACAACTGAGTATAAAAGCACAAAGGTGGGAAAAAAAGAAAAAGTTTCACGTCAAAACATCTTTTCAGACTTTTGAAATCCTCAGCTCCGGCTGCTGTTGTCTCTAATCAGAAGCTTATTAAAAACATCACTAGCACGAGGTCTTGTGAAGTGGAAATAACAACATAAATATCTAAATGTTGAGCAGGCGAGGGACCGCCGTTTCCACGTCACCGATTCGCCATGGAGTCACCTAATTGGAAGCCTTTGCATGTAATGTGCGATTCTACCGCCTCTCACATATTTATGTGCATATTTACTTTTTAATGTTTTTTTTATTCCGAGATTTTTGCCTGACTCATAATTTATCCTGTTTTTTCACTTCCCTCTCATGTGCCTCTCTCCTCACTTGGCATGTATGGATGTGTTTCTCAGCAATTCTGTGTGTTGTGGTTTCTGAGGATCTGTGAGGAGATGCTTTTAAGCCCATACGTTGTGTACGTACAGTATATTCCCGTCATCGTGCCGTCTTCCTCAAACTCCGGACATGCCATGTCTTGCTCAATGATTCTGGAATAAAATAAGCAACTAATAAGCAAAATTTGCAAGATTTAAAGCTGAATGTTTATTTCCTACAGCATGGCTCATGCTTGATTCTGGCCCTGCCTGTGTGTATACACATACAGTATACAGAAGAGAAAAAAAAAAAGGGGAAAAAAATTGTAATCCACACAAACCATGTTGATACGTGTTGAATAATATTTATACGCGTGTTTATAGACGTGTTTATAGACGTGTTATATATGTGGGGCCTCACAAAAACAAACTAAAATCAACAAACAAAGCAAAACTGATAAAAAAAGTATCCTCGAAGCAGTGTGTATGCTGATCTTTATAACTATAATGTTCTAGAGATGTTCTATAATGTAAAGAGATGTTTCTAAAAACACAGGATTTTTTTTTTTTTAATTCCAAACGTTTTCTTCCAAACGTCATATATATATACATATATACATATATACATGTGTGTGTGTGTATATATATATATATATATATATATATATATATATATATATATATATATATATATATATATATATATATATATATATATATATATATATATACATATTATATATATATAAACTATAGTTACAGAGCATTTCTGTTCTCTGGAACACTCTTTTAGAGGTTTCTTAAATGTTCTAGATTTAACCATTTCTTTTAATAATTATTTTCATGTATTTCGTATTTTATTTCATTTTATTTAAACCTCCCACCGCTACCTGTACCGGAAAACAATACGCATTCAGATTTTTTTTTGAGAGAGACATTGTCAATCAAATAACGCCTCTTCTTCATGATGACATCTTGTTCAAGTCAGACATGATGTCTGACTAACGACAGTGTAACATGACTTTTGTAACTTAGATAATCAAGCAGATAATAAAGTTACAACAAAGTCTTGTTACAATATTTATAACTTTCACAGAGTTGCACTTTTTGGGTTCTTCCCGTTGTTTCTTTGCCTCTAAAACTTTTCACATGGAACCCTACAACTGAAAAGTTCCTACAGAAGAAGGTATTCCTTGTGATGTTCTCTGGATCACGCTGGATAAATCCAGACCCTTCCAGAAATCTTGAATGTTCCTTACAGGGTCCAGATTGAACCATTTCCTTAGGTTAATGTTATGTGATACAATGTTATGTGATGGAACACCTATTAAATCTAGAACATTTAAGACCTTCAAAGAATCTATAGCTAAAGAGCTATAAAGCATTCCTAATGTTCTCTGGAACACCTTTGGTCAAAAAAGTGTGGAGTGAGATGAGTTGGGGTAACCCATGGGGGCGGGGCAGTCATAAATTTTGTAGTCTGTACTGAGACAGCGGGTGTAAAATGGAGAGGCTTGGCTGGACAAGCAGACCCGGCCATGTCATGTACCTCAGTCATTTTTCTTCTGCGCTTAGAACTCAGTCAGGGGTTTAATTGAAATCTAGACTTCAAAGCAGCTCTGTACCCCTCCTCCCTGTGTCCACTCTCCTGTCCTACCTCCTGTCTCACGTCCTGTCTCACATTATACATGCCAGTCATTACTCACATCACAATCATTTCAGGTAGGATTCATGCACTGCATCCAGACCTGCTGCTGTG
Organism: Cranoglanis bouderius; assembly: GCA_023630585.1. NCBI lineage: Eukaryota > Metazoa > Chordata > Actinopteri > Siluriformes > Cranoglanididae > Cranoglanis > Cranoglanis bouderius. Next base: position 2,443,677 of record CM042567.1, read on the forward strand.
TTTTACACTGTAAGGAAAAAGATGGTGAATTCGAGATTCATCTTTCTATAGTAACAGCTCATTCACAGGGACTTATATAGCAGACACTGTGAAAAGAAGTTTATTTAACATGTATGGAAGGAGTCTCCAGTGTCACCGCTTCAGGACAGAGGAGTTTACACTTTGTGGTTGCTCGGGTGACATGTCAAGCTGTCTTAAAGATAAATAGAGAGACTTGTGACAGAATGACTGTTTATAGCTGCTATAATGTACATGAGAACAGGAACTTTGGTTCACAGATGTTCCACAACTTTAAAGGTAATTATAAATGGATAAGAAGTACAACATGTCACTCTATAATGAGTAAAACATTGTAATTGTTGGCAAATTCTTATATGCATGAGCCACTTGGGTCACGTACGAGGCATGTATGGGTCACTTGGGTCCCATATGAGCCATGTATGGGCCACTTGGGTCACATATGAGCCATTTGGATCATGTATGAGCCACTTGGGTCACGTATGAGCCATGTATGAGCCATACATGGGCCATGTATGGGCTACTTGGGTCACGTATGAGCCACTTGGATCACGTATGAGCCGCTTGAGTCACATATGAGCCATGTGTGAGCCATGTATGGGCCACTTTGGTCACGTATGAGACACTTGGATCACGTATGAGCCATGAACGAGCCTCTTTGGTCATGTATGAGCCACTTGGATCACGTATGAGCCTTCTATGAGCCATGTATGAGCCACTTGGGCCACGTGTGAACCATGTTTGGGCCAAATCTCTCTTCAAAATCAAAATCTCTCTTCAAGGGGACTTCAAAATCGACTAATTTTTCCCTCTTGCCCACACGTACAACATTTTATTTTAGCATTTTAATCCCAGGAACACACTTTTCCTGTTTTTTTCCCCCCAGTTCTTACACTTTTTATTCTTGGCTAATTGGCTGAATTATCAACATAACTTCAGGAGTGAAGAGAGGAAAGTCAAGTTGGTAATAGGTCTAAAAAAGAATAAAAAAAAATGAGGGTGAGAAAATTGTCTATAGTATAATTAATGGCAGGACTCGAGTGCTCGAGGTGGAGCTGATAAACAGTAATATATGCACCACTATAATTAAGCCCCCCCCTTTTTTTTTAACGTTGAGCCGTCGCAGGGCTTGTTAGCACTCCAGTAGAGACATTCCTGAAACTATACCTGGAATTTAATATGTTTCAAAGACATAATTATAGGTAGGAATAAGAGGAGCTATTTTCGGACCTCTAACAAATCATTTTTCCCCCATTATACACGGTAAAGGTGTTAATGATGCCTTGTCTTTTTGATTTGGCTGCATGAATTATGAAACAGCCCGGCGTTATGTGAAGTGCAGTTAATGGGTGAATTTCAATCTTAAAGAAGAGGGGAAAAAAGAAGAGATACCCAATTTAGTCTTTTCCATATTTGTTCTTTGGGAGAGTAATGTAAATGAATAATGTTCTTATCGTAAGGAAGAATGTTGAGATTGTTGATGAATGTTTGTACTGTAATACATTTGGGATTTTTGTTTTTCCAGAATTTCAGATAAAAGAAAGAGTTTAACAATAGCTCAGTATTTAAGCGTTTCATCTAAGAATGAATTTTTTGTTGTTGTTGTCTGAATTACAAACCGAGTTATAGAGCGTTTCTAATGTTCTCTGGAACACATTTGATCAGATCTAGAACCTTTAAGGCTCTTTACAGAAATCTAAAAGCTTCCATTCTGGATTTAATCATTTATTGATGCTAATGTTGTGTGATTTAATCTTTAGTTAGAGAGCTGTAAAACCTTCCTAATATTCTCTGGAACATTTCGTTTCATGGGTCACGTAAAGGTTCTAGATTTAACAATTCCTTCTAAGGATTTATGTGTGTTAAATCTGCATTATATATATATATATATATATATATATATATATATATATATATATATATATATATATATATATATATATATATATATATATATATATATATATATATATATATAAACTATAGTTACAGAGCATTTCTGTTCTCTTTTAGAGGTTTCTTAAATGTTCTAGATTTAACCATTTCTTTATTTTATTGTTATGTTCCTGTTTATTATTATTATTATTATTTTTATTCAATAGCTATAGAGTTATACAGCATTTCTAATGTTCTCTGGAACACTATTTCAAAGTGTTTTAATGTTTTAATGTTAACTTTAAGGCTTTAATGTATTGTTAAATATATGTTTGTAGTAATTCTGCTAGATTTAAAGTTATTTACAGTTAATTATTTTTATTTTTTATAGATAAAGCACTTTATTATGATTTTCAGCTAAAAAACAATAGCGACAACCAAACAAATTACAGTACTGTAATAGACGGATTAGCGATGTGGTCTGATGGAGACCTGAGTACCTGCGTGTGTGCGTGTGCGTGTGTGTGTGTGTGTGTGTGTGTGTGTGTGTGTGTGTGTGTGTGTGTGTGTGTGTGTGTGTATGTGTGTGTGTGTGTGTGTGTGTAGGCAGAAAAGCAAAATCTGAAATATAACTCCTTCTACATTTGATTTCTATATTTATGTTACATTCCTTAAAACTATTGAACTAAATGGTCATCAAACACCAGGGAGGAATCTCACGCTCACACACATACACATACACATACATACTCACACACACACACACACCCACTCCTCCCTTCCCACTCACTGCACTCTTATTGTTCTCCCAGTCCAGCAGATCAAGGCAGGACATGATGAGAAGAGAACGAGAGAGAAATGGCCTAAAAAGAGATGTGTAATAGAAGTGTAAAGAGAACCGGAGTTCCCCCAAAATGACAGAACCCTCCTCCCAGCAGGACGCCGACTCAAAGAGACACGACACACGCATTTCTCTCTTTCACTCTCACACTCATCGCATCACTCATTTCCATTCATTTTTATCAAACATGAAAATGCAGGGACACCTATATAAGAGTATCTAAGCATGTATGAGACTTTGTGAACATGTATGAACATTTATAGATGTGTGAAAGAGTCTATGCACGTATATATGTCTATGAGTGTGTCAGAGAAAGTATGAACATTTATGAATATCTGTAGGTGGGCAAAGAGACTCTCTAAGTGTTTATGAGTGTCTATAAGCATGTATGAGACTTTATAAACATATGTGAATGTCTATAGGTGTGAATGAGAGTCTATGAGCGTGTCTGAGTACTTATAAGTATGTATGAGACCTAATGGACAAGTATAAACGTCTATAGGTGGGTAAGAGAGTCTGTGAACATGTACGAGTGTCTGTAACGATGTATAATGCTTCATGAACATGTACAGTATGAACATCTATAAGCATGTAAGAGGGTCTAAAGAGAGTGTATGAGTATCTATAAGCATGTATGAGACTTCATGAAGGTCCATAGGCATGTAAGAGTGTCATGTACGAGCCGACAGAGACGCTCTGAGGTGAGAGAGAAAAGCGAGAGGAAAAACGGTGTTAGTGAACTCTGATTGCTTTCAAAATGCCTCCGGTCTGCCAAGAACACAGATCCAGACCACAGTTTAACACTGCCGTGTTCCTCCATCTGCACACACACACACACACACACATGCGCACACATATACACACATTTCAGCATGCTACGGCATGGTATGTTATTAAGCTGAATTCAGAACTTCTCTGTACTGTGGTGTGTCAGTTTCTGAGTGTGTATGAGCATTTATGAATGCTTATGAGCCTCTATAAGCATGTATGAGGGTTTATGATGCATGTGTATGAGCATCTATGAGTGTGTATTAAAATTAATGGGTGGATATGAGCGTGTAAATGTGTGTATGGGAGTTTACAAGTGTATATGAGTGTCTATAAGCGTGTATGAAAATCTATGAGCACGCATAAGCTGTGAGCATATATGAGTTTCTATAAGAGTCTAAGAGCATGTATTAGCTTTATGAATATGTATACATGTCTCTAGGCATGTACGAGACTCTATGAATGTGTGAGAAACTAAGTATAAGCATGTATGAGACTTTATGGATATGTATGAGTGACTATAAGCACGTACAAGTGTTTATGAGTGACTATAAGCTTGCGTATGAAAGTGTTTGAAAGTCTATGAATATTTATGAATGCAATATGAGCGTTATAAGCATATATGAGAGTCTATGAGTGTATATGAGCGTCTATAAGCATGCATGAGTGTCTGAGAGCGTGGATGAGACTTTATGAACATGTACTGCATGAATGTCTGACATGTCTACGTATGTATATGAATGCCTGTGTAAAAGAGTCTATGAGTGCGTATGAAGCATCTGTGAGCGTGCATGAGGCTTTATGAATATGTATGTGAGTCTATAAGTGTGTCTGGGCGTCTGTGAGAGTCTGTGAGCATTTCTGAATGTAATCTAAGTGTCATAAGAAAGTTGGAGAGTCTATGAGTGTATGTGAGTGTCTATAAGCATGCATGAGAGTCTAAGAGCACGTAGGAAACTTTATGAATATGTATGAAGGTCTATAGGCCTGCATAAGAGTCTATGAGCATATATGAGTGTCTATAAGTGTGTATGGACATGTATGAAAGTCTATGAATATGTATGAATGTCTATAGGTGTGTACAAGAGTCTATGAGCATGTATGAGAGTCTATGAATACCTACAAATGTCTATAGGCACGTATGAAAGTCTATGAATATGTATGAATGTCTAAAGGTGTGTACAAGAGTCTATGAATATGTATGAATGTCTATAGGTGTGTACAAGAGTCTATGAGCATGTATGAGAGTCTATGAATATCTACGAATGTCTATAGGCATGTATGAAAGTCTATGAATATGTATGAATGTCTAAAGGTGTGTACAAGAGTCTATGAATATGTATGAATGTCTATAGGTGTGTACAAGAGTCTATGAGCATGTATGAGAGTCTATGAATATCTACGAATGTCTATAGGCATGTATGAAAGTCTATGAATATGTATGAATGTCTATAGGTGTGTACAAGAGTCTATGAATATGTATGAATGTCTATAGGTGTGTACAAGAGTCTATGAATATGTATGAATGTCTATAGGTGTGTACAAGAGTCTATGCGTATGTATGAGAGTCTATGAATATTTATGAATGTCTATAGGCACGTATGAGAGTCTATGAATATGTATGAATGTCTATAGGTGTGTACAAGAGTGTATGGATATGTATGAATGTCTATAGGTGTGTACAAGAGTCTATGCGTATGTATGAGAGTCTATGAATATTTATGAATGTCTATAGGCACGTATGAGAGTCTATGAATATGTATGAATGTCTATAGGTGTGTACAAGAGTCTATGAATATGTATGAGAGTCTATGAATATTTATGAATGTCTATAGGCACGTATGAGAGTCTATGAATATGTATGAATGTCTATAGGTGTGTAGGAGAGTCTATGAGTATGTATGTGTGGTTGTTTATGAGGTGTTTAGGAGGTGTTTAGCAGAGCCTACAAGCATGTCTGAGACTTTATGAATATGCATGAATGTCTATAGGCATGTAAGAGAGTCTATGAGCATAGAGTGACTGTGAGTGTGTATGAGAGTTTATGAGCTTGTAAGATGATTTATGATCATGTATAAGCGTCTATATGTCCATATGAGAGTCCATATGTGTGTATGAGAGTCTACGAGCATGCATGATCGTTTATGAACGTGTATGATTGTTTATACGATACTATACTATAGTTTATACTGTACTATAACAGAGTTCATCGGTGCTGTGGTGTAAAATAATATAAAGTGAAGAAAGAAAACTTTTGAAACTTTTCAAACGAATTGGTTTTTCTAGTATTATAAGCGCTCGGAGGTTTACTCCTGTCCAAATTAGAAGAATAATATCCCTAAAGAAGGAGGAAAATCTGTTCTACGAAGCTGCGTGGAACTAATTTACTTCTTGTTTTTTTCTTTTGTACGCCTAAATCTTTTGAGAAATATTTCTAATGTTTCCGAATATTGAGCTCTCTTTTCGTCTACACTTTCTTTTTTATCCCTTCCCTCCTCTTTCTTGTGACACGAGTTATTTATGAAATTCTCCGAGCGACTTATGGTTGATGATAAGAGGCAGCGTGGAGAAGCATGGCCGACTAATATCATTAGAATAAGAGGAGGCCTGGTGTACAGAGTGTTAGCGAGAACAGACGCGTTGGAAATGAACTTGATGGCTTCCTCCTGCATCTCTCGCTCTCGCCTGACAGCAGATGGATTGCCGGATACAAAGCAAGCCTCCCGTCGCCGCGTCCTCTGATTTAAATGTCACTTTTGAAATAAAAAAGGTATCGCTCTAGTGTGGCTCTGATAGACATTAGTCGGGGAGAGAGAGTGTTTTGAGTGGCAAACCTTGTCTTCCGAATGGGAATGAATGGCGGGAATAAAAGTCGCACTAGCGACGCTCAGTGAGAAACGGATGATTATTACACATCTCAATGATAAACTGATGGCTTTGCAATAATGCCATATTTTTGATATTGTTCAGTGAAACTTTTCAGCAGACGCGAAGCGCATCGCAAACTAGCAAACAACCTCAAAACATAGAAAAGTGTTTGTACTTCCTTCTTAAAGGCACGCATATTAATCTTTCATAATGAACGTGATCTTCATTAGCGTCTGAGATTCGTGAGCAGGTCTGAGTCGACTTCCTCATCGATATGGTTTCCTGCAATGCCGTTCGACTACCTGATGAGTGGTGCAGTGAGATTTAGCCCTTGCTTCGTCTCTACGTAAAGAGCAACGCAATGCAGCGGCGCTTTAGTGTTCCGGTCTGTCCAGTTCTCTCACCTCCTCATCTGTACTCTCTGCTCAAACAGATCAGCTTCCACAGCTTCAGCTTTCATGCTGATCGCGGTCTCGTCGTCTCGTACTTCACTGGCTAGCCGAGTCGTATCTCTGCCGTAACTCAACATCCCTTGTGACATCAGCGTGACACACAACCCCTAACTTCTCCGAGCAATCACAAAAAAATACCACACTAAACAACCAGAAATGAGTTTTCCTTAAATGCGAGTGTGTGTTTTTTCTCATAAACAGCACTTCCTCCTACAGAAAAGGATGTGAAATATGTCTCACCATGTTGTGAATTTTACAGCAGGTCTTGTTTATTTCTTTATTCCACTGTGGTGGATATGCGACAGGAGAAGCAGCTCGGTTTCAAAACCGGCCAAATGGAGGCAGCATTTTCCACAAACACAAAATCCCACAGATGAAAGCGAGAGGCTGAAGATATGAGGCTGGAAATTAGGGTTTAAACCACCGCTGTTGCAGATATACAGAGTCAAGAGTGGCATTTTTATACTGCGTGATCCGACGACGGTTGCAGTAAACACTACACGGTTATTACACATCGCACGTTTATGAGTAAAGCTGTGTTCTGAACAGATTGCTTTTTATTCATCGTAGTTTGCTTCATTTATTTATTTATTTATTTTTAAAGGCTGCCCGTTTAATCAGTGTGAAATTTGTTTTAAAGGAAAAATGATTGACTCGGTGTCCAAACTCATGAATAAACCAAATAACAACCTGGAAGTACGGAAGGCTAATCCTGAAGCTTAGTACTGCACATTCAACACACACTGCTACACAAAGTACCCGTGATTTATTGATTTAAAAGCCGTCTTGTGTCATGTTTAATGATAAACGGAGTTCATATGTAAGCTTCAACTTTTATTTTTAAAAAATGTCACAATTTCGGAAAAAAACTTGGGGCTCTGAGGTCGGTGATCAGTTTGGTGCTCGTTCGCATATTGGCATTTTTTTATTTTTATTTTTAAACAATTAACAAACAATAAAAAAACATTTCTGAAGTATCAGTTAAAATTTCGCATTTAATAGCTTGTTCGGATTCAGTACCGCATGGAACATGAAAAGATTGCTGTAACACAGACTGAAGGTTGCGTAAGGAATAAATCACTCACAACGTGGCACGCTGTTTCAGTAAAATAATCAACCAAGCCGAAGTTGTTCATACACGGTAGCTATAACAACACACCCTGAAGTGTTTTATTCCCCTTACACCACAGCAATTTGCCTATTTTTATTTACTAAAGTACGACACATTCGTGGTAGTTTTTAAATACTTAATACTTAAAATTTATACTTACATTTAATGTTGAAAAACGACTGTTCATTTACGTCATAGGAGCTATAAACAGTCGTTCCCTCACCGGCAAGACTGTTACAAAGTGCTGACACCAGAGACACTGGAAATTAAATAAACGTTTACATTTATAGAAAACTTCACCAGATTTGCTTCAGTTACACATTTATTTTATTTTATTTTTTAAAAAAAATCAGTTTAGTATTAGTGGAGCGTATTAGGAGTCCCTGCGAATGAGCTGTTGCTATAGAAACGATAACGTAGTAGAAGCTTAATCAGTCCGTACAGGATTTCGCCGAGTTTTTTTCTGATTGTTACGGCAAAAAATGCTCGATTTTGCTGCATCTTTTTTTTTTTTTTCAAAATTTGCGATACAATTTGCGGAGTTTTTTGTGCTTTTTTTTCTTTTCTTTCTCATTTGCAAAAAACTACTTGAATTGGCAAAATCGCAGTCGCACGAAATAGTTCTGCACGAGCTTTTGCAGTGATGTTTGTTGGTAAACGAGACCTTTTAGCTGTTCTCATGTCCGACGCACGTGAATCTAAGAGGGTTTCGGCTGAACACGTGTCGTGATGACGTCACATGACGCGTCTCGGGCCGGATCTGCGGAAAATCCGCTGTAATTTTGAAAAATTGCAAGTTTCTCCGAATATTGAGGAGTTTGCTTGATATTTTGCGTTCGTTTCTGTCAACACCAAATCCTGGAGGTACTGGTTAACATGAACCTGTGATCTGATCATCAGCTTTCTAAAAACCTTCTGACTTCAGACTTCCAAACGGAGCATGAACGAGAGGTTTATGAGACGAAAAAGAAATCATCGTTCAACTTTCAGAAATCAGAAATCAACTTTCGCTTAAAATTTTTTTGAGAATAATGAATTATTTCAACAAGCTACAATCGACAACAGTCACTTTAATTTCGTACCTGCGTGTATCTTCACAGGACGTCTAATGGCTTTGTTACGTGCATGATGGACTTCTGCTTTTAGTCCAGAACAGAAAATCAAATCTGGGAAGCTTCAGGGGCTTGGATTGTGTTCGGATAAACACGCATACGCACGTAGACGCCAGCACCGAAGCGCACGTCTGCACGTGTGTTTGGATGCTGTTTATTGTTAGCCTGTGGAGCGTGTGTGCTGCGCTGAGGGCAAATGTGTGAGGCTGGTATTGTTACCCCTCATGTCACCCCCCGGTCTCCCCCAGTCACCCCCCCCCCACACACACACACACACACACACACCTCCTCTCTCTCCAGAGCTTCATTGTCCTTCCTGCTAGCCACATTTGAACTTAATATTCCATGAAATAAGGCGGCCATCAAGCCGTTGTAATCGCACGAGGTGAACAGAAGTCGTGAAATGATTCGCACTTCCAGCTTCACCATGCAGCTTGTCTTATATATTCTTTATATTCTTATATATTTAGATTATGTTCCCTTCTCTGCATCTCCTCCTTTATTCTTCCTCCTGCTCCTCTCTCTGAGTGACTAGCGCAGGGTCTTTTCACGAATCTCTGACAGCTTTTCAGACCATTAATAGGCTGTTCATTTCTGAGCTCAGTGTGTTTCCTCTGCCTCGCCTTGTTGTGGAAGCTCACTCTCTTACCCCGGCTTCGTTTTCTTTCTTTTTTTTTCTCCTCTCCCTCGTCCGATCTCCTTTCGCTTCACGGTGTCGAGGTGATGCTGAGTGGAAGGTAATGTCAGGTAGATGTGGTGTCCTGTCAGAGACACTGCGGTGTCACGGCCGGGCCCTTCTCCTCTTCTTCTTCTTCTTCTTCTTCTTCACCAGAGTGAGCTGTGCATCAGACTGGACCAGACGCAGGATCTGATGGTGTGAGCAATGCCTTGGCAAATCAGAAACATTAAGGCCCAGGATTTAAAGATGGATAAATAAAAGAATAAACTAATTTTCCTCACTATAAAATAACAACTTGATTTGATTGAAATATTAAATAAATTCTAATAATTTGTAAGCGTAAGCAGATTGATCTATATGTATATACAGTATGCTGATATTTACATCTAAATGGCTAATGCCGTGCTTTTTAGCACAGCGGTATGTTTATTGAGCTGCTTAGCATGGCTAATGTGGTGAAACAATTATTTAATTTTGTGGACATGAATTCGAATCTTACGATGAACAGTACATCGAGATGAAGACGAGGACATGATGACGTCATGTCATCAAGCTCATGATTGGCTCTGAATGGAGTTCATAATGCAGCCTAGTGTACGATATCCATGTAGCAAAATCACACACTGCATCCTTGTGAATCAGATCCTAAATCTGATGCCAGATCAGGACTCATCACAGTGAGATGTGTACAAAAAAAAAAAAAGCAGACATGGAAGGCAGACTGGTCGTCTCCCCGAGCTGTCTGCTCTTAAAAAAGGCTCTCCTCTTACACTGGTCTTCTTTACAGGAAACTCCTGAACTTGTTCCCCGAGGTGATCTATAGCCGAGCTGTGTACCGAGCACTAGAATGTTTTTTAATCCTGGAGTGTTGTTTTCATCAGCTGCATCCATAACACTTTCCTCTGTGTTCAATGATATATTTTTTAAAAAAATTCTCAACCCCTACTTTCTTAAAAAGGTTACAAATTTCTTTTGAATATCAAAGGCTTCAAATGTGTGTTTACAGAATGAAGAGTGAGGTTCCTCCGCCATCATCCACCCCCGTGTGCTACAGAAATAACAATTAGAACAAATGATCGACTCATTCAGTGTCCAACATTTATTTTTTTCGTCAAATAAGAGAAAATTGCCAGGCTTGAATTAAGAGCGCGGCTTAAAGAAATATAATCAGTGGTCTCAAAATAGTGATTTTTTGAAGGGGGGGAATTATGACTGTAGTGCTGCTGAAAGCTAATTTTGAAATAATTACGCAGGGCCGTTCTCATGACAGTTGGGAATAATTTGGTAATTGGCTTCGGGTTCCATAATTTCATCAAATGATTGTCATTATGTGTGTATAATCATATTTCTGCCGGTCAGATGGCATTGAGGAATGTGGCGGGCCATGTGAGTCCGTTTCGATCTCTCTCTTTTTTTTGGGTCCTTCTTGCTCAGTATCTCAGATTTTACTTCCTGTTCCTTCCGTAATGTATTAACTAATTCCCTCACTCAGCACATACCACATGTTGCAATGCTCCACACTTTTGCTCCATCACAGACCCTCCTCTTTACATGAGCTTGATGGGCAAGTGGGCACTTTAATTTCCAATCTTGTGCATTTCCTGTGTCTGTTTCATGGTTCTGTTCTGTATTTCACTCATGGATGGTTTCACATTCCTTCCATACCTCACTCCAGATGTTCCAGCCCTGATAGGTGGGGAGATGCCGAGAGTTGCACTACACCAACACTCCAACCCTCCAATCCTCCAACAATATAATTCTCCAACCCTCCAAAACTTCAATCCTCCAACACTTCAATCCTCCAACCCTCTAATCCTCCAACATTCCAATCCGCCAACACTTCAACACACCTATTCTAAAACACACCAACACTCCAATCCTCCAACACTCTAATCCTCCAATATTTCAATCCTCCAACACTCCAAAACTTCAATCCTCCAACATTTCAATCCTCCAACACTCTAATCTTCCAACCCTCTAATCCTAAAAACATTCCAATCCTCCAACACTCCAACACATCAATCCTCCAACACACCAATCCTCCAACACTTCAATCCTCCAACACTCCAATCTTCAACACATCAATCCTCCAACACACCAATCCTCCAAAACTTCAATCCTGCAACACTTCAATCCTCCAACACTCCAATCTTCAACACATCAATCCTCCAACACACCAATCCTCCAACACTTCAATCCTCCAACACTCCAATCCTCCAACACTCCAATCTTCAACACATCAATCCTCCAACACACCAATCCTCCAACACTTCAATCCTCCAACACATCAATCCTCCAACACACCAATCCTCCAACAATTCAATCCTCCAACACTCCAATCCTCCAACACTTCAATCCTCCAACACTCCAATCTTCAACACTTCAATCCTCCAACACTCCAATCCTCCAACACTCTAATCCTACAATATTTCAATCCTCCAACACTCCAAAACTTCAATCCTCCAACACTCTAATCTTCCAACCCTCTAATCCTAAAAACATTCCAATCCTCCAACACTCCAACACACCAATCCTCCAACACTTCAATCCTCCAACACTTCAATCCTCCAACACTCCAATCCTCCAACACTTCAATCCTCCAACACTCCAATCTTCAACACATCAATCCTCCAACACACCAGTCCTCCAACACTTCAATCCTCCAACACTTCAATCCTCCAACACTTCAATCCTCCAACACAACAATCCTCCAACACTTCAATCCTCCAACACTTCAATCCTCCAACACTCCAATCTTCAACACATCAATCCTCCAACACACCAATCCTCCAACACTTCAATCCTCCAACACTTCAATCCTCCAACACTCCAATCCTCCAACACTTCAATCCTCCAACACTCCAATCTTCAACACTCCAATCTTCAACACTTCAATCCTCCAACACTCCAATCCTCCAATAATTCAATCCTCCAACACTCTAATCCTCCAACCCTCCAACATTCCAATCCTCCAACACTCCAACACACCAATTCTCCAACACACCAACACTCCAACACTTCAATCCTCCAACACTCTAATCCTCCAATATTTAAATCCTCCAACACTCCAAAACTTCAATCCTCCAACATTCAATCCTCCAACCCTCTAATCCTCCAACATTCCAATCCTCCAACAGTCCAACACATCAATCCTCCAACACACCAATCCTCCAACACTTCAATCCTCAACACTCTAATCCTCAAAACACTCTAATCCTTCAATATTTCAATCCTCCAACACTCCAATACTTCAAGCCTCCAACACTCAAATCCTCCAACTCTCCAAAATTCCAATAATTCAATCCTCAAACATGCCAACACACTAATCCTCCAATCCTCCAACCCTCCAATCCTCCAGCTCTCCAACCTCCAACTCTCCAAATCCTTAAATCATCCAACACTCCAATCCTTTAGCATTTCCCCACATTCACTGGCTGCCATCCTGCTGATTTGGGTCCCCGTGGTGTGAGAAAGAGCCACTCGTCCTCAAACAGCGTATGTTAAACCAGGAAATCGACACCATGTGCCAGGTGCAGGTGTGCATTCTTCCTCACTGCCAGATGTTCATGACTAGTGGCTGGTCATGCAGAACATTTTCTTTATTATTATTATTATTATTATTATTATTATTATTATTATTATTATTATTATTATTATTATTATTTGCATTGGCTATTTTTGAAGGTTATTATGCATTATGGGAAAAAATGAACAACAACAAAAAAAGATTTTTTTCACGGTTCCTTTGCAAATGGAGAACTTGAGGGAAAAAAACACAAAGCAGCATGCATGTCTGTGCATGTGTGTGTGTGTGTGTGTGTCTGTGTGTGTGTGTGTATGCTGATTTATAGTAGGGCCAGAGTGCGGGGCCCTGAAGGTGCACATGCAGTGCTTCAAACAGAGATTGCCGGTGGCCTGTGGTGTGATCATTGACCCAAAGGTGAGGCACTTAGTGATTTATCTCTCCCACTATCGCCTCATCTTCTCCTGTGCCGTGGATCAGGCTGCTGCCGCGGGGCCGGCGGATGGGACGGCCTTTAAACCCATGACTGCACCCAAAACCTGCGTGCTCGCCGCTTTGTGCAAACTTTTAACAGCTCAAGGCTTTTGTAGTGCAGAAACACAAACAGAGGCCTTTGACTCACATCAGAACACAGAGCTGGAGTCAAAAGTCATCACCCTCATCACCGTGCTGCTACGAGCTGAGCTGTGCATGGCTTTACTTTATTCATATAATCTGATGTGTGACATTTATTTACTTTGATTAATTTTCTATAAAAGCAGCTCTGACAGTAGCGCAGGTTTATATTAATGCTCTCGTTCTAATACGTTATCGTTTCTATAGTAACAGGTACAGCAGATGCTCCACTGATAATAAAACACAGATTTAAAAAAAATATGTGATTGTTGATATGGTGATATTTTTCTGTAAATGTAACATTTATGGAAGGAGTCTCCAGTGTCAGCGCTTTGTAAAGCAGTTCCTTTACGTTTTCTGACATCTTCAGGACACAGGAGTTTACTCTTCGCATTGTTTTGTCTTATTAACTTCAAAAGAGAGAGAGAAAAAAAACAGAGGGAAGTCTGTTTATAGCTGCTATAACATAAGTGACATCAGGAACTTTTGTTTCACGCACATTCCACGACATTAAATGTAAATATAAACAGATAATAAATAATGCAACTTGTGACTGTCGGCAATTCGCTGTGGTGTAAGAGGAATAAAAACACTTCACAGCGCGCTGTTATAGGAAAATAATCGACACCACGTGACACTTCATCCACTTCATCGCACCAGCACATTGTTGATTATTTTCCTTCGGCACAGAATGTTTTATTCCTTACATATCCTCTCTCGGAGTCCCAGAGCTGTCTGAAGCTGAGGCCGCCTAATGAGGAAATGTCTTCTCAGCTGAGTGGATTCGGTGCCGAGCTGCGGAATCAGCCCAACAGCTTCATCTGTCCAGTGTGTGTGTGTGTGTGTGAGAGAGAGAGAGAGAGCTGGCATCTGTGTGTATGCCATGTGTGCAGAGCGTGCTTCCCTTTCTAACATATTTCACCACTTGGGAAGACTCCTGACATCCCCCATGCCCCGGGATTCTTCCGGAGCAGATTTAGAGTGATTTTCAGTGCAATTATACCTGCCACTTCTGACTGCTAGAGTTGCCCTCCTGAACGCTCATGTCTTCATGTCGAGGAGGCAGGCAGGCTTGCAGTATTCTCCTTGGCCTAGACACGGAGAGTGTTGCCCACCCGCAGACCCTCCTGAGCCACCCCGGTCACACCCAAAATCCGGCTCTCTACATAATTTGCAGTTAGTGTAGAGTTATAATTATCTCTCAGGTCTGCTTTCATCTTATTCTATGGGCTGTGTGCGCATGTGTGTGTGTGTGTGTATGTGAGTGTGTGTGTGTGTGTGTGTCCTCCCATGTGAATATATTGTGAGGTAATACATTTTATATGATCTACTGTATAATTCATTATGTCTATAGAGCAAGTTGGTGGAGTAATCTGTGCACACGCTATACGGTACTCGCTTCTGATTGGTCAGAAGGGGTGGCTTAATTTTCTAGAACAGTAGTGCAGCTGCAAATCACAGCTTTATATTAATGCACTCGTTCTCATTCGCTATCATATAAAAAAGAGATGTTTATTTAATGAGATGTTTATGTAAGGAGTCTCCAGTGTCAGCGTTTTGTAACAATCAGAAGTAAAGCTGTAACTTTTTTTACCGACATCATCAGGACAGAGGAGTTTACTTATATTTTATGGTTCCTCAGTAACATGACTACTTTTTTTTATTAATTAACTTCAAGAGAGAGAGAGAGAAAAAAAGAGGAAACGACTGTTTATTGCTGCTTTATCGTAAGTGAGAGCTTGTTTTGTGGATGTTCCACGAAAAGTACGACACAACCTTCCTACTGAAAAACTGTAATCGTTAGCAGATTGCTGTGATATAACAGGAATAAAACACTGCTCTTATAGAGAAATAATATAAAATAACCGCTTTTATTCCTTTTATGGATGTAATAAAGGAGGACATGAAGGTAGTCGGTCTGAGAGAAGAGGACGCAGGGGGATAGGGCTAGATGGAGGCAGATGATTCGCTGTGGCGACCCCTGAAGGGAACAGCCGAAAGGAAAAGAAGAAGATTCCTCCGATGAAAACGTGTTCCAAAGGTGCAAGACTCACTCACATAAAATCAAATCAAGACAACGTATACTTGAATGTACAGCTTTTAATAACAAGCACATTAACCAGTGAGGTTAAACAGCTTAAGGTGAATAATGCGCCTGGTATTTTTCCAGTGTTTAAATATGAACACACATGCTACTTCTTTATGCGTATAGAAATCTGCATTTAGTTTCTCTCCTTGGTTTTGCATGCGTATAGAAGTGTAAAAGGTCAGGCCAAGGCATGGCCAAAGGCGATGCGCGTCTCCGAGGCTTTTCCTCTTCCTAGCTCTCCGACCTCCGACCCTTGACTCTGCCGATGATCCTGAATTCGTTCCAAGCCACATATATCGCACCATACATCAATTTAACATACATCTCGAGCCATAAAAAAAAAACACACACACACCCTGCCTCCATCTCTGCATCTCAGCTGCTCTGTGAGATAAAGAGTGTGATACTGTGTTTACCGCAAAGCATTCTGGGATGTGATGGAAGCTGAAATTAGGCACAGATGATTATCCTGGAGCTATATGGAAAAAAAAAAATCTTTGGTAATGCTCCCTATGAATAATAAGTGTGCTTATTATTATTCTCTGTAAGTTGGTAATCTACGTACAGTATGTTATATATAATGATGTGCTATAAGTAATTCCTTACTGGCACATTGTAAAATAAATACCATTTTCAAATACCATTTTGCCGAGTCTCTTGAAACTTTAATTCACTTAGGCGTCGTTTCTCATCGCTAACCGCGCAGAAATAATTCATGTAAATCTTCTTAATACGTCTATCGAATTCAGAGTCTATCCATCACATCGATGCCAGACTTGCCAAAACTTCACTCAACACCACGCGGTCTACGGATATGGCCGCCGAGGAGTACAACACCCAACCACCACAGAGACTGTCACGTTCACGTTCACCATCTTACCGATCACACACACCTGCTCACAATTACTGACACACTATTTAAGGACTCTGTGTCCTAGCTACCGGGCTATGCCAAGCCTTGCATAGCTTCTGTTTCCTTGATCCTGGCTCAAGCTTGATCGATAAAGCTTCCTTACACTAGCGTCCATTCTTGTCGCCTGACACAAGCCATACAAATATGACCTTGCTCTGGGAGTCCATGTTTTTCCGAGTCAGCTCAATGGAAAGTGTTTAGGTTGGGAAGCTCAGGAAGAAAATCGACTTTCCAAGTTCTGAGTACAATAGAGTGCAGCATTAGAGGAGAGCGTCTTCATTTACGTTTTTATTTATTTATTCGTTAGGGGGCGAATATTTATGGAAATGGGACGTAGAGGAAATGGGACGTATCCCAAAACGGCGCTGGTGATATTCTCGAGTATTCCCGCTGTCACTCGGACAGGCGAGGCCGCAGTAATTCCTTTAAGGGGCTCATTGGTCATCTTTCGATTGGCGTCAGCGTCTGGCCAAGCATTCAGAATCAGTCTAATTGATGTAATGGATTTGTCAGCAGGAAGTGACATCAGCCAGCCCTGCCTAGTAACTGTCGCTGGATGTAGGTCTGATCGTGATTGGTGGAAGACTTCTTAATCAGTGGTCAGACCTAAATAAATCAGACCTGAATAAACATCGTAAGCAAGAATCGAAGCTTGTGAGCATGAACCAGTCGAGGAAAAAAAGAGAAGCTGTTCTCGGAGTTTTTTTTTTTTTTTAAACAAAAAAACAAACAAAAAAACAAGCTAGCTACAACACCGGCTGCTTTTTCTTCACCACTTTCAAGAGAATAGCGAGACAAAAAAAAACAAAAAAACAATGTGACTACTGATTTAATGACTTTCTTCTGAAATGAATTGGATTCTTGCAGCAGAAAGAAAATATTTTTGCGCATGTTTTGTCTTGCCTTCTTGGAAAGTATCTCAAGTAAGTGATTAAAACTCTTAAGAGAATCAAATCCACTCATATTAGCTACGTTTCCATCCAAGTTGTGAATTTAAATTGGAATATCGCATTAAACATTTGCGAATAAAACACTGTTTTCCATCCAGAACAAAATGGTCACTTCCGGCGAATCTGGCGCATCTCGCTCTCCGACATTTTTACTTTTCTGAGCCAATTTTCTAATCACGAGATTTGTTGAGGCAAAGTGTCATGAATTTTATTTATTTTTTTAATGCACATCGAGGAATTTATTCTGTAAATGTGATTCCATCGTAGTTTATGGGCATGTTTTCTTATCGAATAAATTTTGCATCTGATTTTTTTTCGCATCTGGTGTTTCCATCCAGCGTTTTTTTAAAAAAATTTTATGTGATATCCCAAAATTCGCTTATAAATACGTCGCTGGAAACGTAGCTATTGATGCAAAATGTGTTTTTGACTCGAACATCATGCTTAAATGGTAGATCGAGTATCTCACTGAACACTCTCTCTCTAAATACTATATACAGTATATATATATATATATATATATATATATATATATATATATATATATATATATATATATATATATATATATATATATATAGAGTTCTATAAGTTTAGCTGATGTTTACAATACTTTTTGGGAACTCGAGCCTTACTCAAGATGAGAATTATTTTGGAGTTTGAACGAGGGAGTTTCATTTGTGTACGATTTCACGTAACTATGATAAAGTCCTAAGAAATAGTATGAGGCGTCACGGTGGTGTAGGGAGTAGTGTTGCAGTGTCACAGCTCCAGAATTCCCATTTTGATCTGAGATTTGTCTGTGCATTCGCATGGATTTCCTCTGGATTCCTCTTCAGTTTCCTCCCAAAAACATCCTGGCAGGTGGATTGGAGAATGTAAATGACCCCAGGTGTGTAAATCTGTGTGTGTATGTGTGTTGTGCTCTGTGATGGACCGGTGTTCCATCCAGGGCCTCACACCCAGTGTTCCTGGGATAGGCTCCGGATCCACCGTGACTCCCGGATAAAGCATATTGATGGGTATAGGCACTAAACCCCGCCCCTAATTGTAATTTTGACTTTGGTAACTCGTCATGCTCACTGAGTTATGTAAAAGTCCATGATTTCTTGGATTTCTGTGGCGTCGGTTTCCAGTCCAGGTGTGCACGTGAAAGTTTTTATTACATACAGTAAGCGGTCTTTCACTCGGATTATTAACCGATTATATACACATCTCACGCCATTTTAGGTCACTGTCTTCTTACTCTTGTCTTAGGTGACTTGATAAATACAAATGAATACAGCTGTCTGTCATTTCCTCTCTTTTATCGCGTATGGACAGTGGGAAAGAAGAGTATCGAGATGTCGGAAAAAGCCGGAATACCCGCGTGTCGCTTTCCCGCTTTTTCCGACATCTCGTCTCTTTCAGCCACGCCGAATGTCATGTTTTAGCGTCAAGGTCGTGATCACGATGAACTGTGATCAGGTATGTAAGCGAACCCCCACCTCCGTCATCTCCCTCCCGTCTTCTCAAAATCTGTCACTCCACAAATCCGTTCGGCTTTGATTCTCCGTCACTATTTATTCCGATGTTTTATTACAGCGGCAGCTCATAATGAATTCTGATAAATTAACGGCTCCATTGTCCCGCCGTCATCTCCCGTCTTTGATCAGCGTGCCAATTATGGAAGGTAATTTTCTCTCTCCCTTCTGCTCTCTCTTAAGGACGGCATACAAAGAGTTGACATCGGCATGACAGATTCTTTTTCCCAAAAAAAAAAAAAAAAAACTTGCTCTATTTTTTTTTTTTGTTTTGTTTCATCATTACACTGAAAATCCTCATTGTCTTTCACCGTTCTCTTGTTTAAGGCGAGACGAAGGAAAAAAAAAAAATCTGTTGACTCAATTGGAGATGTCATCTTTAACCTGAATAGAAGCGTTTTGACTCTGCTTATAAGAAATGACAGAAGAGACGGAAGAGGACACGTCTTTATTTAAGCTGATGTACACACGTGTGTGTGTGTGTGTGTGTGTGTGTGTGTGTGTGTGTGTGTGTGTGTGTGTGTGTGTGTGTGTGTCTCTCCCATAAGTAATGTCTAAAAATAAGTAAATAAAAAAATTATATAGATGCAGAGGGGCAGATGAGATGTGGGGGTTGTTTGGTTTTTTTTTTTTTTTCTTTTTTAAATGAAAAATATATGAGATGCTTTTTGCAGGTTAAAGATTCACCGTACTTCTGAAAGGAAATGGCAGAGTGTGTATGTGTGTGTGTGTGTATGTGTGTGTGTGTGTGTGTGTGTGGGAGGTGTATTAATAAACAGAAAACAACACATTAAGGAGACATGACATGAAGATTGCTGTGCCCCGCCTACCTCCGCCCCCCTCCCCCCCGGTGCCCTGAGTGCACTCTTCTCCCCGAAGTGGTCCCGGATACATTGACACACCGTACTTCACCCCTGAGTGAAGAGAAGCGTCCGTGCTGGACGACCCTTTCCCCGTCGCAGTTAGCTCATTCGCGTGGAAGCTTCCGGAGTGTGTATAAACCCATCTCAGAGAGTGGCTGTTAATGAGGCCTCTCTTCTCCATCTTCTCCATCTCCTTCATCTCCTCCGTCATCTCTCCGTCCTCATGCTCTCGGCTCTCGCTGATCGGAGGACGTGGAGATGGGTTGTGACTGGAGGTTGTGCAGTGACCTGTGCGCATCAAAGTATCCCGTCTTTATCGGGTTGTCTCCTGTCCACGCTAATGGCCGCAGGGGGGACGAGCCCAGCGTTCACCTGACCAGCGCTCACAAAGCCCGGCCTCTGGAGCCGACAGGCGGAACGGAAATCGCATTAACCTACCCTAAACCATAACGCACAAACAAACACACACACACACTCACTCGCTCTCTCTCTCTCTCTCTCTTTATTTCTTTCTCTCACACACACTTCTTTCTCGTTTGTTGCCTCAGTATCAGAAGTAAGTGTGTTGTTGTTGTAGTTCTGTCTATTTAAAAAAAAAAAAAAAATGTTTTTTTTTCTCTTTTGGAAAAAGACCTATTTCCAAAATATTCATTTTATTTACGCACTTTGAAGAAATGTCTATTAAGAGAATTGAACGACCGCCCTTAGACTTCCACTTACAAATGGGTTCCTACTAGTAACATCGACCGCATATTCTTCCCTCTGAAAAAAACAGTACGTGTTTTTTTTTTTTTTTTCTTTGTTTTTTTTTTTTGCAATGAACTAATTTAGGGCTTCTTTTAAAAATCTGTAAGAATGAAGCATTCATAAAAATGTTCTAGGCAAGTTATTGAGTTCAAGATCTTCTCTTAGACTTCCATTGTAATTGAGCTTCACGTAAAAGAAAAAAAAAAAGAAAAAGAAAAAGAAAAGAAAAGAAAAAAGGCTTTTCTTTTCTCAGTACAAGGAAATTAAATCTAAGTACTTTTACAGACGCGGTGGATAGTTGAAAAGTGTCGGAGTATCGCTTTAATGGATATGGATTATCCGGTGTTTTAGTTCCGCGTGTTCCCTTTTGCCTAAATTAAACATAACAGTCATTAGTCATTAACACTTATGAAGAGCCAATTATCTTTTTTTTGTTTGCCCTCCCGTTCACCGCCTCCACGCCGTGATTGACAGGGAATTTAATTTCAATCAGCTGTTTCATGGAGCAAAAGCCCACCACCAGTTTAATTTCCCAGCACTTACCAGTTGCTGCGAGGCATGCCACCACGTCTTGATTTATGAGTCTTTAGACGCCATTAAATAGTTCTGGCTGCGTGCCAGGTCTGCTTGACAGCCATGTTATCAGCTGGGCCTTGTTAGAGCCTTGTTAAGACCCTCCCTCACCTATTCATCTGTTAGACAACGAGTGGCCTGGATTACAGCCTGCGCTCGGTGTGTGTGTGTGTGTGTGTGTGTGTGTGTGTGTGTGTGGAGGATTTCAGAAGCTAATGTCTCTTAAACAGTGGAAATCTAGGCCAAGTGACCGCCCGTGGGCGTAGGTTAAGGAAGGGATTGTGCACAAATACAAAGACTGGCCTCTGATTGTTGTTCTTTTTCAGCTCGGGTTTGAAGGCATCTCGCAATTTACGTGACAGGAGGCATGGCTGCTCATTTCTACACAATAGGCCCACTTAGATCCCTACACATCGACCCCTCGCGTTGCTCGTCCTCTACGGACCCATGCGGCGATAGGGGAGAGCTCCGGCTGCAGCTTTTTTCGTTGTTTGTCATATTCTCCCGTCTTTAATTGATGCTGGTGCCCAGTGCTGCGTTGAAAGCGCTGCCTCGTCCAGACAGGCCCTTATCCTCCTCTAATAGGCGTCTCTCTCCTCCGAGGCCTTCAGCTGTGTCAGGACACTGCTGCCTCGCTGCACCTCTGCACCGGGACGCCGCCGCGTAGCCTATTAGTTCTCATCCCCCTCGTACACTCCATTCTTTCTCTGTCTATCACGTCTTCCTCCTCCTGCTTTCTGGATTCTCATATACTGTATATTCGGAGGGATGACGCTGCCGCGACAAACATTTTTCACGCCATCGGTCTTTAAGTTTAGTCTCTCACAAATCTGTCTTCTGTAGTAATTAGTTTCTGGCGCAGTCTTTGGGGGGTTCGTTTTAGGTTGTGTATTGTCTCCACACACAGGCTTGGAGAGTAATATCGTTCTTGAACCCGGTCTCAAGCTTGAGAAGCTCCGCCCACTGACAGTCCAAATGCAGTCTTTACACAAAGCTGGTCACGATCTGTGACTTCCACGCGCTGGTTTCTGGTGGGAGCACAAACTTCACGCAGGTTCACAGAAACCTGGCATTTAACGTCACAAAGGAATGCGTTATAGTAACAGCTGTTTATATGGTGAAGTTTAACATTTACGGAAGGAGTCTCCAGTGTCGACGCTGCAACTTTTTGGACACTTTCAGGACAGACGCGGGTTTACGCTTCGCGGTTTCTCGGTAGCATGACAAGCTCGGTTTTCTCCTTTTGTCTTAATTTAATTCAAAAGAGAAAAAAAGCTGACGAGATAACATCTGTTTATAGCTGCTATAACAAAAGTGGGAACAGGAACTAGCTTGTTTTGTGGACATAACTATAAACGGATAAAAAGTTATTATTTGAGCGTTTTATTTCCTTATATACGTAATTTTACACCACGGCCACAGAAAATGCTTGTTTCTGGATTGTTCCTAATCAATTCTCCGGATATTATATAACCGTGTTGCAACCGTAGCAACAATCATAGCAAAACATCTATAAACGTCTTCTGAAACCCATCATAAGAGTTACATGACAGGACACGGTTATGTCAGTCTTATGATGATGCGCTGCTTAATTAGTACGTAGCTGATTTGAGCATTTAGGGTGAACGTAGCCGGGGAAGTCAGCGCTCGGTGTCTCAGACCCTGTATTTCCAAGAGCAGAGAAAGTAAAAATGTGAAGATGAAAGGAAAGAAGTGAAGTGTGAACTCACCATGCACTTCCTGAATCCCGGCCCCTTTGCGGATTGTCGGATCGACAGAGCGGTTTGTTCTACCAAATTTAGCAATGATACATCATTATTGCAACTTTTGGTTCGGATCTATAAAACCGGCAGCTCCGCAGATTGAGCGGGATTAGTATTACTAACGCTCGGAGCGGGTGATAAAAAGAACACGGCTATAGATCCGAGTGCCGGCTCGGATCAATGGCGTTTGTGGACACTGAGCTCGATAACAAGCCCTTCCAACGTAGTGGAGGACAGAGAAGAAAAGAAATAGACGTGAAAAGCAAATTTGCCGGGAGGTGAGCTAATATCCTGTGTGCGCCTGGCTGAACATGAGCTCAGGGGCATCTAGATACGGTGAAGAGGAATATGAAAGATGGGAAATGTGTGTGTGTGTGTGTGTGTGAGTGTGTGTGTGTGTGTAGGGGGAGGAATATAGATTTATTCGCTTTAATTATATCAATACAGCTCTAGGTGACATTATTGATAGCTTCCTATCATTGATATCTGCAGTTGAGCAGAACAAATTCATTGAATCCAGTCGATAAGGATGGACCTGTTGTGTTGCGACACTTCTCTGAGGTCCGACGCGGCGCATCGGGGCTACAGAAGCGTCCGCTTCTCCACCTGAACGTAAACACAGATGGTTTCTTGCAGAATAAAAAAAAAAAAAAAAAAATGTCAACATCAAAGCGAAGGTAATCATTGGCATCTTTCTGATCGGTGATGAATGCAACATGATGGACGTTTCTGTTCACGTGTCCTCCTCCACGTGGGTTCGTGTTCGCCATGTATGTGTGTGTGTGTGTGTGTGTGTGTGTGTGTGTGTGTGTGTGTGTGTGTAGAGGCTAGGGTAAAGCGAGGATGCCGTAATTGGATCTCTAAAAGTCAAATTTCCTGTTTGGTGCTGAAGTCCTGACAAGATGACAAAGGAGGTTGGTGTGTTTAAAGAATGGAGATGTTTGGCCATAGGGATGGCATTAATCGTGAGATTTATGACAGGTGGTGGAGACACTGTGCGTTTCCCTCGTCTCAGAACAACAAGGTAAAACAACAGAAAAAAAAGAATACTTAAAAAAAAAAAAAAAAAGAAGAAGATATAACCATTTATCCCACTGGTGCTGGTAAAGAACCTTCAGCATCAGACAGGCCTTTAAAAAAAAAACTGCTCCAGATGAGTATAGAGAGAGAGAGAGAGAGAGAGAGAGAGAGAGAGAGAGAGAGCGAGCACAATCGGCTCTTTTGCTTGTCATGTAAATAAAAAAATAAATAAAAAAGAAAAAAAATGGAGTGTGTTTTTGTTTCCCTTGACAACTCTAACACTTTTGATTAATAATGTTTGTCCTGGAAGAAAATGAGTTGTGGAAAAGTCAAGCCACGGTATTAAAAAAAACAAAACAACAACTTCTTCTGATGATCATTTGCTGCAAATTTACTTTCAAAACACTTTTTTTTTTTTCTTCAGTGTTGAAAAGAAGAAAACACAGAGTTACACTTGTCTAGAGTTTACACCACAGCACTGCTGATTTCTCACTTCTGATTGGTCAGAATCACGAATTTTCTCGAACGGCAGCTCTGACAGTGGTACGTCTACAGATCACAGGTTTATATTCATGCGCTCGTTGTGATACGTTATCGTTTCTGTAGTATCAACTGCTATATCTACGTAAATGAATAAAAAGCGTAAGTAATCGTTGAAATGGGGACGTTTTCCGTGAGGACGTTTGATGTTTACTTAACATTTGTGGAAGGAGTCTCCGCTCTCGGCGCTTTGTGAAGCTGTAACTTCCAGTTTTCCGACTTCTTTGCGGTTTGCGTTTTTCTCGGTAAGCTGCGTTTTATTTTATTTGTTTCTTATTAACTACAAGAAAGAGAAAGGCTGATGAGGATAAAAGCTACAACATATCATATCCATCCATCCATCCATCCATTTTCCACACCGCTTATCCTACACAGGGTTGTCGGGGAGCCTGGAGGCTATCCCAGGGAACTCGGGGCACAATGAGGGCACAATCGCACACTCATTCACACACCACGGACAATTTGGAAATGTCAATCAGCCTAAAATGCATGTCTTTGGACTGGGGGAGGAAACCCGAGTACCCAGAGAAAGCCCCCGAAGCACAGGGAGAACATGCAAGCTCCGCCTTCTCAAGGCAGAATTCGAACCCCCAACTCTGGAAGCGAGAGGCAAATGTGCTAACCGTTAAGCCACCGTGCCCTCCACATAGCATATGTTTCTCGATGAGGTATAAGAGGAATAAAACACTTCGGGATGTGCACTGATGGGAAAATAATCGACTTCAGGGTGGTAACAGTGACTCTAGTTCATCACGCAATGTTGCCACTGATTGTTTTCCCGTAGCAGCATGACACGTGCTTTATTCCTTACTTAAGAACAGAGACAACATCCTTCAGCTCTGGAGGACATTTCTTGATTAATTATTCATTTTCATAAACTCAGGAAGTGAAACTTCTGTCACGCACGAGACTTTGTTTCATGAAAGAAGTGATAGCGAGGGTTCGATCCTGCGCGTTTGTTTATTTTTTTTTAATTTCCGATTTTGCATCGAAACAGTGCTCCTGTCCAAACACCGTAGAAGAAACGGCTTCCCAGTGTATGATCGTGGACCATCGCTAATACGTCGTACCACAATGAACTGCTGGGGGAAGATAAGAGAAATGGTGAGATTGCGGGGGAAAAAACCATTGGCGTGAAAGACACAGCTTGAACGGAGGAAGAAAGTAAGAGGTACACGGAGAGTGATGGAGTGAAGAACGAGTTCTAATGAGAGCTCTAAGTACTTCAAATGGGGCGAGAGTTTTCACCCCTGTTTTGACAGAGATGAGAGATGGGGGGGGGGGGAGTGAACGTAATTAAGCAGCCTAATGAGTTTGTGTGCCTTTTGTAAGCATGGTGGGGTTCTTACCAAGAAGGGAGGCCATTTTTATAGCAAGAAAATCTTCTCTTTCAATACTGTCAAAGAAGTTTCTTGCCGAGCAGTTATCACAGCATGTCAAATTGCTCCAGCTCGGGAAATAATTTGGATTTTTTTCCCCCCTCGCAGAGTGCTGCGAAACAAAAGGCACCCCTCTGGTCTAATTTGCCTTGGTAGGGTCTCTGCGGGTGGGGGGTCCGCGTGGACAGACAGGGGCCCTGTCTCCTCGCTGGAGGATTAGGGGGGGTCGGGAGGGGTAGTGAGGGGTTGGAGATGGGGTGATAGAACCTGCTAGCAATTTCACCCAAAATGCTGCAATTGTCCCCGAGATTGAACACCGAGAGCGGCAACGCTCATTTTCCCTTCTATTCATTATCTCTCCTGTATTTACTTATCTTTGTCTCAAAAATGAAAAAAGAGAAAAAAAAAAAAATCAACGTGTTTTAAAAGGGCTGCTTTCATGCAGAGAAAGGTTTTTTAACAGCGCACTCGGCTCTGACACGGCTGAGTTAAAAACGCCGCGAACGCTTACGATATGAAGACAGGATGAATAGCAAATGAGTACTTTTCCACTTTTCATTGGTATTATATTCTGAATTAGATCCTTGATTTCTTCAAATTGCATTTCCCAAAGGGCCCCCATCATATAATGTACTCTCTCTCTCTCTCTCTCTCTCTCTCTCTCTCTCTCTCTCTCTCTCTCTTTTTTTTTTTTTTTTTTTACAGAGCTATGATGTACAATTTTGCGGTGTCAAATTAGCACAAAGAAAATTACACCATTCTTCTCCGAACAGAAGCCTTACACACTATTTTTACATCAGGTGCCATCGCTTTTGATGATTTTATATTTCGTCGAAAATAAATCCCTTCATCAGACATCCCCGGCACGTGAGCTCGTTGGAGCTAATAAAAGTGAGCTCGCACCCGGCTGAATTTACATGCTAATAAATGCACAAAAAAAGGAAAGAAAGGGAAAAAAAAAATAACCTGCTCTGTTTACAATAACGTAAACTTAATTGACGCCGTCGATTCGAATGAGCGCTGAGACGGAAGATATTCTGTCGTAGTCCAGACGTTTTCTAATCATTCGCTAGACGTTATATCTGTCAGGCCTGCTTATCTGTTAGCGAGATTAAAAGCACATTTTCTGCGGTGCTTTTGTGGAAATATTATCCTACGTTCGGAAAGAAAGTTGACTGGAAGATAGCGACGGAGTGACACTTCCTGTTTTTCTGTTTCCAGTCCTGTGGAAACTTTCCTCAGACCTGCAGAGAACTGAATGCACACTAAAAAATATCTAACTAAAAATAACTGGGCTAATAACAGATGCTCTGTTACTCTTGACAACTTATATGTGGAATATGAGGGTGGGCAGTACCTTTTCTCCCCCTGGGTGCGAAAGGGGCAAATCCATCCATCCATTTTCCATACCGCTTATCCATACACAGGGTCACGGGAAGCCTGGAGCTTATTTCAGGGAACTCGGGGCACAACATGGGGGACATCCTTGACGGGGGTGCCCACTCATTGCAGGCACAATCACACACTACGGACAATTTGGAAATGCCAGTCAGCCTACAACGCATGTCTTTGGAATAGGGGAGGAAACCGGAGTACCCAGAGGAAACCCTCGAAGCACAGGGAGAACATACACAGGGCAGAGGCGGGATTCGAACCCCCAACCCTGGAGGTGTGAATTCTCAAAGGTTCAGTTAGTAAGTAGATGCTGTATAAGCGTCACATCAAGACCTCAGCCAATCCACGTTGTTTCTCAGCCGCGTTCCTGTCCGAGCTCCTGGCAGGAGAAACAAGAAAGAAGGGAAGTGTATATCTATATATCTGTGTGTTCTGTTTTATCTGTTCATCTGGTGGTCTGGCTCTCCTGTTTTTCGTTTTCTGTCTTTCTTCATAAGAGCATCAAAAGACTTTTTTTTCCAGCTAAGCTGCCGACTAGCTAGATACATTTCACTGAAGAAGGTAGTGACGGCTAGCTAGTTAGACCGATAAATAAACTTAAAACGGAACTCAAATCATCAGACATTACTTTCTATATAAGTTCTTTAAGAGGTTCTCTATAGGTACTATAAGTGACTCTCTCAGTCATCATGTGGAAAAGCCGTACGAGTACAAGCGAAGAGCGCACTGTCCAGTAAACGCTGGTCTGGGTTTTTTTTTTCTATTTCTACGTACACACACCAATTGACTCCCAGGGAAACCGTGCGTTCGGGTGGGACCCAAAATGACGTCTTGAAAGTCTGTTGTCCAATGGTCCGTTGTCCCTTTGCTCTTTTTAAAACACGTTGTTCTTGATGCTGCCATATAAGCCCATAGGAGCCTGTAGAAGTCGGGCTTCACTGGAGTTTTATCAGCTGTCATTCTACAGGATTCAAAGGAGATTTTCACACTGTCCACCGAAAACAGCTTGCGTTAATGGACGAACAGTGTGACATTGGCTCCAGGCTCCCCGCGACCCTGTGTAGGATAAGCACTATGGAAAATAGATGGATGGGTGTTAGTCATGGCACTGGCAGATGTCAATTAATCTGTCACTAATTTCTGAAAATGTGTGACTATGTGGCGCAAATGTAAACTCCAGCTGTTACATAGAACCATTAAAGATGTTTGGATGAGACGGATATGAGAGAAGATCTTACCAAAACTGTTTTATGGACTTTGATCCAAATTACCAACACTGGAGCAATACAGGAAAAATTAGTTTTAGTTCAATTTACACTGGATTGTGTGGAATCTATACGCCACCAGAGCCTCATAACTACTAACATAACCATCAACTTTTTTTTTTGTCGTTGTTGTAAATGACAGCTTGTTATACAGCTTTCTAGTTAGTTCTGTTTACTTTTATGAAAGGATGAATTCTACAGATGTAGTGTGATCTGATTTATAAGCCAGCGTTCGATTTCGTAGTGTGCAACGTCGCATGACGTCTAACATCTCTGATACTGAAATGTTGAGTAACTTCTTTACAGTTCACTTCATGATTGCTGTTTCTGTCATGATTTGGTAGAGATAAGGACAGACAGAGACACACCATCTTCTCAAATTATTCTGGGGGACGAGACCTCCCGGGCCAGCTTATGCCACTAAAGCTCTGTAATTAAATTATAATTTAACCTGCTGACTATGAGGCGAAAAGGCCGGGTCAGGGTGGGGGTGGAAGAGCACTGACAGGATTTACGCTTAATGAAATAATAAAGCAAACGCTGCAGTGAAGGCACATGAGTCAGGACACACGCAGTGTTTATCCAACACCAACTAACCTGTGTGGTGTGTGTGTGTGTGTGTGTGTGTGTGTAGGGGGGGGGGGGGGGTTGTGGGGGTGGTGTTGGGTTTGTGTTCTTTGGATTCAGATGTTCCTGCGTGTCATTGCATGTACGCACGTGTTTACTCATGCTTTCTTATCCTTTGCTGCACCCTTATGGAAAAATCATGTGGTCATAAGGAAATAAACAATAAACGATTCATTTGGGGAAAATCACAAGTAGAAATAAATGAATCATAGGAAAAATCACATATGATAATAAATGAATCACTTTTGAAAGTAAATGAATCACACTGGGGGGGGGGGGCGGAGGCCCCGTAAAAGGCACTGAATCATTGGAAAAAATTACGTGAAAAAAAATCACGTAAATATAAATGAATCACTTGTGAAAGTATATGAATCACATGGGAAAAATCACATGAAAAAAAATGAATCATAGGGGAAATACATTGTAAAAAATAATTGAATCATTAGGAAAATCACGTGGAAATAAAGAAATCGCTTGTGAAGTTGATGACTCATTGGGAAAAATCACATTTGAAAATAAATGAATCATTGGAAGAATCAAATGTGAAATTAAACGAATCATTGGAAAAATAATGTGAAAAATGAATCACTTTTGAAAGTAAATGAATCACGGGGGGGAAATCATGTGAAAAAAAAATCTTTGGAAAGAAGTCATATATAAAAGTAAATGAATCGTTGGGGGGGAATCACGTGAAAAAAGAATCACTGGGAAAAATCATGTAAATGTGGATGTAAATGAATCACTTGTGAAAGTATATGAATCGCACTGGAACAATCATGTGAATATGAAAGAATCATTTGTGAAAGTGTATGAATCACATGGGAAAAATCACGTGAATATGAAAGAATCACCTGTGAAAGTTGATGAATCACATGGGAAAAACCATGTGAATATAAATGAATCACTTGTGATAGTATATGAATCACATGGGAGGAAAATCATGTGAATATAAACGAATCACTTATGACAGTATATGAATCACATGGGGGGGGAAATCATGTGAAAATAAAGGAATCACTTGTGAACGTTGATGAATAATTGGGGGGGGGGGAAATCACATTTGAAAATAAGTGAATGATTGGAGGAAAAATCACATGTAAAAGTAAATGATTCATTGCAAAAAGAAAGAAGCTAAAAATAAATGAATCATTAGAACAAAGCAAGTAAAGTTAAATGAATCATTGGAGAAAAATCACATGTGAAAAGCCCACCACTGTGAAACGTGTCTAAAAAACACTTTTCTCTAAGGACTGTTTATTACGTTTTACCTCCTGACTATGGAATCTCTATTGTACATTTAAATTTTTTCTTTCTTTTTTTTTTTTAAAAGAGAAAATCAGTAGTTATAGAAAATGAGAGCATGGCTTTTTAAGTGGTCAGGCTGGCCGAGACGCCACAAGGCACGAGGACCAGAAGTGAGCGAAAATGACATTAGGACTGAAAACAGAGGCGAGAGAGAGAGAGAGAGAGAGAGAGAGAGAGAGAGGGATGCACGATTGAAATTGCGTGCACCGAGCGCCATTTCGAGACGATGCTTCCTCAGTCGAGGCTGCTAAGATGGACGCCATTTTCAGAGTTAGCATACGTTAGCCTCCGCATCATTAAGCCCCCCGTCCTGCCCGTGATGCACCCCTGTCTATCCACATCACCCCGATATGAGTCCACCTGATGGACAGCTCCGGTTAGCGCAGAGAGAGAGAGAGAGAGAGAGAGAGAGAGAGAGAGAGAGAGGTGGAGTTATAATGGCGAAGGAGAAGGACAACAGCTGGAACAGAGTGACGGGGCATCACTGTTTTTGTGTTTATTGAGTTTTTCAGTAACACTTAAAAAAAATAAAATAAATAAAAAATCAGTCATATTTATAATAAACTATAAACACCTCCATATCATGTTATAATGCATTCATAAGGCATTATACACATTGTTATAATTATTTATGAAAATGCACTTTATTACACTTTATAGCTATATGCGCTACGCATTATGGATTGTTAACATGTTGCATTATACTGTGAGTAGCGTTCATAATACTTCATAATCGCCAATATCAAAGAAACCCACCTAACACTTTCTATAAAGGTCATGTCTATAATAAACTGTGAACACATTCATATCACATTATAATGCATTTATTAGGCGATATACATATTGTCATAACTATTTAAGAAAATGCATGACATGTTATAGCTATCTTAATTATGCATTATGAATTGTTAACGTGATGCGTTATATGTAGTGTTCCTAACACATTATATACATGCCCATGCCATAACACTGCCTCCCCATGTTTGACATTATATTTGCATAGTGCATAGTGATTAAGCACTACTTTTAATGCATACTTTTAATAGTTTGAAAATACATTATGAACAACACTACGAACTGTAATGCCTTTGCGTGAATATTTATAATGATGTGTATAAAGATTATATTAATGAACGCCTGTTGTAAGTGTAATTATGAGTCATTATACATATGGCCTTCATAAAGAGTGTTACCAAGCGAGGCTTGGTGATATAATGTGTTATGAGCACTACTTATAACGCATCATTTTAACAGTTCATAATGCACAATAAATATAGCTATAAAGTGTAAGCCGGTTTCATAAATAATTATAACAATATGTATTTATAATGTCTAATGAACATGATATGAATGTGTTCATAGCTTATTATACAGTAGATATGACGTTCCTAGAAAGTGTTACTGATTACACTCACCTGGGTATTAGGGATTGTTATAAACAGCAAAGTGTTATAAACACCACCTAAAATGCCACAATTAACAATGTTTATGAGTGTATTATAAACGGTTATAAATTGTAATGCATTTTCATAACTAATTATAACAACATGTCTAATGAATGCATTATAACGTGATATGAATGTGTTCATGTATTATTACAGCTATGACCTTCATTATAAAAAAAAAGACTTTGGCAAGACGTTCAGTGAAGTCCATATGCATAATGACTTATGAGCACATTCATAACATGTTGTAATGCATTCATAAGGCTGAAAAAAACAAACAAAAAAACAGCTTATGTTATGTTATCGAGACGCGTGAACTCCTCTGTCCTGAGGATGTGGGAAAAGTTACAGCTTTACCTCTGACACTGGAGACTCCTTCCATAAACGTAAAATAAACCTCACCATGAACATTTAACATTATAATCCACCACCTCATTTTGTTAGCGCTACAAACTGAAAACTAACTTTTCATGTTATGGCAGGGTTATAATGTATTGTGTATATGATATATTGTAATAAATATATATTTACCTCATTGTATTTCACAGGTTCTAGTTTGTTTTGCTTATCCAAAATATGAATTAAGTCACTGATTTCATTTCCCTAATATTCCCTACAAGATGCTACACGTCTTTTTGTTACTTTTGTTTTTATTCCTCCTATTTCTTTCATCTGTTTCTTTACGGTGAATAAAAGTCAGACTCAGCGGTGACATACGGTTACATCACTGCATCCAACTGCTCCACCTACAAGCATACGCACTGTTTTTACTGACATTGTATCTCTTGTAAGTGCGATATTAACGCTCCTAAGTCTGTCCTCGGTGTCTGCTCAGGAGTATTAACTCAATATTAACTGCTTAACCCCCCTGCTTATTATTCAGTTATTCATCCCGGAGTATATTATTCAGTAACTACTATGAATTATTCAGTAACTACGGTGAAACTAATAGAGGAAGGCGTGTAGTTACGAGAGTGAGGAATGCCCGGGGACGGTCGCAAATTTTCTGAAAGTTATCTGACATTGAAGTAGTCTCTCGGGACCAAAAAAAAAAATGGCTGCGGAGGAGGAAGTGTTTTTCGCCGTTACGTCGCTGGCCTGAAGACAAGCCGCCTGATTGCTGGAATCTCGCTAGTTCAAACAGTCGAGTGAAGATCAAGCGAGTTGCCTTTCTCTGAGAAGTCTGAGAACTCCAAAAGATCAAAATACGTTTTTAAAAAAAAGGCACTGCGTCGATTTGCCTGAGAGCGATCTCTACGTTATGAAGTTTAATCCCAGCTGATCTGCATCGATAATTACGACAGAGGCCAGTGCTGTTCCTTCATTACGGCTAATTATATCTCCAGCATTGGTAATCCTTTTAATAATCATCCGATAGGTGCCGGAATCAGACTTGGAGCGTGTGGTAAGCCAACACGGGGGTGGCGAGAAATTAAAAACGCCGCTTTTTTTCAGCCTCGTTGTCGAGATACGAACGACGGATTAGAACAACGGCTGCACGCGACCCCATAATGTGTGTGCGGGTGTGAGTCGTTGTGTTGTCAGTCGCGGTGACATGCTTCACCTCTTAAAATATCTACTTTTTGCAATATTTGAAATGCGACAACGACGACAACGACAACGACAACAGTGTATCAAGCTTAAAGGTGGTCTGGAGAGAACCTTCAGCGCAGAGAGAGAGAGAGAAGGAGAAGATGAAGAGGACTTTGGTCAGATCCAGAAGCGCCATCGAGACATGCTCCTTCTCATATTCATCTCTCTCGCCATCCATCCAGATGCTGGAAAAAAAAAAGCGATTACTTTAAACATGAGGCTGGACTCGAGGTGACGGGGCCGCAGATAAAAAAAAAAAAAAAGCCACGGATGAATTGGATGAGCGGGTTTGATCGGGCAGATCAGCGACCAGGAATGAAGGCGGCGGCTATTTATTTATATATTTATCACCACATGTATGAACTAAAATGGCTGCCGGAAAACATGTAAACATCATCCTGTTATATATATTTTTTAAAAACTGAGTGAAATAGATTTTGGGGGCGGAGCTATGTACAGTATACGCGCTCCTTTTTTGTGACGTCACTTAATAAACTCAGCAGCTTTGGACCAATCGTGTCTGATATGCAAATTGTTACAGGGCTTCTGTCATAGCTGATGTTATCGATGAACAGATATTGGTTGTCACGGTAATGTTATAGATTTTGACAATCTGTGTCAGCTAATCAGATAAGGATTTTAGACAGCAGCAGGATGGGAGGCACCTCCTGATTAACATATCCATGCATATTTATACAGTACTTCCTGTATTTGTAATGATGTTAGAGGTTATAGATGATCCTGCTACTGTTTGCCGCTTCTAAAATGTGAGTGTTAACAGGAAGTAGCTTGTTTCGCAGATGTTCCACACGACTAACGTGACTTTAAACGGATTAAAAAAAAAAAGGTCCGACAATTGCAGTCATTGGCTAATCGCAGTGGAATAAGGTTAATTAAGTACTTCAGGATGTACAGGTATTGGAAAGTAATCAACGTCAGAGTGGTAAGAGTAACCCTGCTTCACTTCGCCACCCTGTCATTGATTATTTTCCTATAACAGCATGACACAGAGTGTTTATTCTTTACATAATGCCTCCACTGAAGAGAATAAAAGCACAGGAAGAGGCTCAGTTTGAAAATGATTATATGTAAAATGTAAACTGATTGTAAATGGATGTCTGAAAAGCGCTGGCTGTTCCAGCGTGATTATTGAACGCGGTAACTGAATGTTGGTCCCATGTGAAGCAGAAGTGGAATGAAATCGCTAGACTCGGAAAGTCCTGATACGTTTTGAAGCATGTGGCGTTTCTGAAGCACGTCGTCTCCAATCCGCTGTGTTCGCTCGTCTGAATGAATTTCTCTCTATTTTTTTTTTTTTTTTTTTTCTGTCGTTTGATTGGAATCGAGTGGAAAAGGACCGACATGCACAAAAATAACTTTCAACCCCTTTTTTTCTTTCTTTCTTTTTTTTTTTTTTTTTTTTTTTTTTGTTTGTACTGGATGCGATGGGAACATGTGTCTTTTTTTCTCCATCGTTCAAAGCTCGGATTGTTTTTTGTCGAAGTCTCGTGTTTTAGGCGCTGCAGAAACCAAGCTGCTAAACAAACCGCGTGTAGCCGTTTCGGTTTTCTGATATTACACACACACAGACCTGAGACGGGAATCTCTTACATTCTGCATGTGGAAGTTTGAAAACGCGACAACAAAACTGAAAAGCAAATTCAAAAATCTTTTAACATTAACTCAAATCAGAAAGGGGCGGTCCTTAGTGAACATCACACGCTCGTTGGCGATTGGCTACAGAACGCGTCGGTCTGAGGTACGGCAGGAAACAGAGGGCCTAAATCTACTAATCTACTAATGGTTTTTTCACGCTTTTTAGTATATATATATACATATCTTTAACCAAGAGCATCCGTTCGTTATTATTTTATATTTCGTGCAACAAAATCCCGCCTAACGGATGAAAAGAAACTGAAAGAATTATTTCGGTCATTATAAAGTCAATATTAATTATTCATTATCGTGAATTGCAAGTCTATCATCTATCAGTACTGTAAACATTATTTTGAATGTACAGTATTTATTTTACCCAAACAAAATGCTTTTTTTAAAAATTATTTTACAGGATTGTAACTGTAAACGATTAGGAAATTAGGGCAGGGCATTGATCGACACTTATCTTTATATGCGAGTAAAAACTTTTTTGTTTTTGTTTAGTAAAACACTGAAATGCATCTTTTATCGCGAGCTAATTCAATGGTAGAGGACGTAGCATCAATGCAATAGTGGTCCATAAGTATTTGGACAGCGACACGATTTTTCGTCATTTTGCCTGTGTACCCCACCACGGTGTACCCCACCATTCAGCTTTAATTCAAGGCATTTAACTACAATAGCGCACGAATCGTTTAGGAATTACAGACATTTCTTTTTTTTCTTCTCCCTCCATTTTCACAGGTTCAAAAGTAACTGGACGAAGGAACACGATCATAAAATATAGGACCTGACTGTATGTGTTATTTTATTCTGTCTAAGATATAACAGTACTTTACTGTGAATACTGTATGTTTTACGTTTGTTTACTGTAAATCTAAAGCACTTTGCCGACAACTCAGCTGCCAATAAATTACTGTGTATTTTAAAGTAATTGTTTTGCAGTTGTTGAGAATCTAACGATAGTCGGAAAATCAGAGAATCTGCAAAGATTTTCTTGGGATCGTCTCATACGTTGTGACGAGTGATACCTGCGTACTCCAAGGTGCAGTTCTTTTTCCTCGTGTCGGTCCAATCAGCAACAAGAGTACGATGTTCGATAAAACTCCTTTTAGAGTCATGCTGCATTCCACTTACCTCGGGTAAGCGGGAAGTCGGAGCTTGGAATGATGTCGTTTTCAACCCCCGTTCGTTCGAGCTACAAAGTGGGGAGAGAAAAAAAATAAATACATGGACACCTTCATGTGAATATGTCTGTATGTTGATTGATCTAAAGCTAGTACTTGTACATAGAGTGTAACTCATGTAAACTTTGTTTACTGCTGATGTTGTGAGCAGCCATGTTGATTGAGGTGAGGAGGCCGAGTTCCTGAATAGGTGTTCCTTGTTAAGTGGGCGTTTTCTTTGGTTTTTCATGGCCTGAGGTCAAGAATTACAAGTTACGACCTTATGAACATTTGCGTTTTCTCTTAATTGTGTTTCTGTTGTGTTTGTGGCACTTAGGAGCCAGTGTCGTTTATGCATTTCCTAAACTCGGGCTTGTCAGGAGCAATGTGTCTTTTCTGCCGTGTCAAATCTGATGAATTTACTGTAACTATTGTGCACCATTAGGGCACAGCGCAGTGTCTCTCTCTCTCTCTCTCTCTCTCTCTCTCTCTCTCTCTCTCTGGACTAATTGTCTCATGTCACCTCATGCTCGATACTGCTGGCTCGAGCTCTCCAACACATTTTCCACATTCCCCTCTCTCTCTCTATCTACAGTAGCTATCCTTCTTTCTCTCCATCCCGTGGCAGCTCTGATGACCTTCCTCATTTACCTCTAAATGCCTGGATTGCCAGAACATTAGAAATTCCCCCACAGGAGACGTACACTGTCTATGGCAAGCAAGCTATATTATGATTATGAACTACACATAATGGCCGTGGTAATTTTTCATCAAACCGCTCCAATATTCCTGTACTAGCCCAGTGAAAGCAAAGCTTATTAGGCCAGTCACGCACACACACACACACACACACACACACACACACACACACACACACACACATGCACACATGAACACGGATGCACCATAATGATGCCTTTATAATAAGTTAAAGATGAAGGATGAGTATGGTTTCATTTTTTTCTTTCTTTTGCCCTTAGTTTGTTTTTCTTTTCTTAAGTGATATGCCATTGTACAAGAATCGCTCTCCGCCCTAAAGGAACTTTTTTTTTTTTCTTCTTAGAAATAAACCACCATTAATAACATGTTAGGAGCAAAATGGTGAGAAAAAAGAGAGACAGAGAGAGAGAGAGAGAGAGAGAGAGAGAGAGAGAGAGAGAGAGAGAGAGACGGACGGCTGTCTGGTGAATGAAAATGGCCCCTGGTGCTTTTGTACCTAGAAATATTTCAAATAATAATAATGTCATCATAGAACAATTTGCAACCTTATAGCACACACACACACACACACACACACACACACACACACACACACACACACACACACACACAGGTCTTCAGATGACACAATATAAATGCCCCCATCCCTCATGCCTGGTAGATGATGTCTGATATTTCATCCTCGTCGTTTTATTAAAGATTTAAACAGTTTTGCATCTCCAACTCCAAATACACGCCGAGCCATTTTAACTGCCACCAAGCGCTGATCCTGCTGGATGGTGTGTGTGTGTGCGTGTGTGTGTGTGTGTGTGTGTGTGTGTGTACACACGAAATGTAGGCCTGGCTGATTACATTTCCAAACGTGAATTTAATAAATGTAAAGAACGCATTATTTTATATTATCAGTTCAATTCAGAGCAGTATGACTCCTGTCACAAGAGCGAGTGGACCGGAATAAAATGGATGCAGAAGAGAAAAAAAAAAGAAGTAGAAGAGGAAGAAGAAGAAGAAGAAGAAGAAGAAGAAGAAGAAGAAGAAGAAGGACATTCATGACATTACCATTATGAGCCGTGTGACTATCAGCACGCAGGCTGTTCGTCATGGTGTGATCTCTCCTTATTAGTATTAATAATGATGAGAACGTGCTGCTTTAATATATCTGTGTGTTCAGGCTCATATTAACTGCTTTCTTGAGGGAGTGAAAGGATGACATCCCTCGCTTTCCCCTCTTCTTCTTCTTCTTCTTCTTCTTCTTCCTCTTCTTCTTCATCACCTTTCATCTCCATTCTCTCACAGTTTTAGCTGCATCATATGTTTGTTTTTCAGAAAAAGAGTGCTAGCTGGGTCACATGACACTGGGCACACTGTATAACCATAACAACGCTCTTAGCTAGTATCAGCTAATTAACTAATCTAGCTGGCTGTCTAGATTTGATTTATTATCCTCAGTAATGCTCAGAGATGAAGACCGGTGTAAAGAAGTCCCTCCAGGATTTCACGATGAACGCAAAAATCGAGCAAAGAACGCAATATTCGGAGGAACTTGCGATTTTTCAAAATGACCGCAGAAGAACCAAAGTCCTTCGATTCACGGGCGTCGAACATGGGTACAGCTAAAAGATCTCATTTACCAACAAACATCACTGCGAAAGAGCGTGCAAAACAATTCCGTGCGATTGCAATTTCGCCAATTCAAGTAGTTTTCTCCGCGGAATCCTGTACGGACTGGGAAATCTGTTAATGAGGAGGTTGTTTGTCTTCTCTGGAGCTTTGGAGGCAGAAAATCAAGACAGCTGTGTACTGGTGAACATCCCAAAATAATGTCCACCCATGCTGTTATTGTTAGTTACAGCAACTTTGGAATATTAACAATGGCATATCCCTGCTGAAAAAAAAACAAAAAAAAAAACAATAGAAACCATTACATAAATTGTAATGGTTTCGACTACAAATACCATTACAAACCATCAACTAACCATTAAAACCATTACTGGTCTTTAATGGTATCCACTAGACATAACATGCCACCAATAGAAGGCAACAAATTACCAGTACAGACCCACATGGACTATTATAGTTTCCATTACAACCAATACAATTCCCATTATAACCATTAAAACCATTACAAATTCTACGATTGTTTTAATTCCATGCAAATTAGGTACAGCGTGCCAAATTTCTACGTTTGACACGTACAAATGGAAGAAAAACTTCTTCATCTAAAGCAAGGTTTCATCTTATCTTTATTTTCTATATCTGATCTTTATTATCTATATTTCTAAATTAATTTCTAAATTCTAAATTTATGACTTTTGTGTCAGTAGGACATTTCTTATATCCATCCCCCCTATTTCTTCTTCTTCTTCTTCTTCTTCTTCTTCTTCTTCTTCTTCGTTTTGGTTCCTCAGCCCCAGGAGCTGTGTCCTGACTCCAACAGGTCATATCAATACCCATGTCACCGTCCTGACCCCGACCGGGCCATCCTCTATCAATAAATGTTCAGCAAGGTCTGATTTTGCTGCATGTGAATAATTTATCGTGCATGATTAGCATCTATGTTTGGTCGAAACCCAAGCCTGAGTGGAGGATCTGGTTTCTTGCATGTTCGTCTCAGATCTTTAAGATGATATGAGAAACATGATGAAGTGAGAAACAGGGATAGAGAAGGTCCAGTTCTTCTGAGGTCCCAATCTCAAAGGCATGTCATCCATCTTCCCGAGCTGACAAACAACCGAGGACTAAAGCAAGGTTCTTGAAAGGAGCGGGTTCTCATCTGGCACACGTCAAGGTCAAGGTGTCCTTCGTATGTATTTTAACAGCATTTTTATTTTTGTCTCTCCAGAACTCTTTTTTCATTCGTGAAAATGGAACAAAATGTTTGTGGTTTGTGGTTCTTCTTAAAAAAAAAAAAAAAAAAAAAAGGTTCTTCAAGGGTTCTTTAAGGGTTTATGGATAAGTAAGAGTATCCAAACCTCCAGAGGAATAACTGAACAACTCATAAAGGAAAAAAATCATTTAATTGCATAATTAATGGCTCTTGGCATTCTGAACCATTAAAGGTTCTCCAAGAGACAACCAAAGAACTCTTCAAGGAAAAAGTCCACCCTTAAGGATTTTTTATTTTTTTGAAATATCAAAGCTTTTTAAGGGTTTATTGGATAACTGAGTGTGTTTAGCTTCCAAAATGGGTTCTACTTGGAACCCTCACATTGGGAAACACACTGTTGTAGGGTTCTACATAGTACAGAACCTTTGAGACTTCCTCCATAAATCAAAGAACCCGTAAAGGAACGATCCACCCTGAACAGCTTGCATACAGTATCGATATTTTTAAGGGTTCACGGACATGGACACTGTTATAGGGTTCTATATAGAAGCTTTAAGGATTGCTCACTGCATGTGAAAGCGATCCACTCCTCAGCTGGACTTTAAATCATGTGATTGGTTGAAGATGTCAGGTCACTTCCTGTTCTAAGTTTCAAAATGGCAAAGAAAGTCATGTTGTGGTCTGTAGAGAAGACAGGAGGCGTCTCAAATGGATTATATGGAGCGGGGAGAAAAGTATTCATACAGCTGGTAAAAGAAAAAAACAAAAAAACACTGAAATAGCTTTTTATAAATAGTGTATAGGAGCGGCTTTGACTGAGAGGCTTCACTCTGTGAACCAAAGTAGGGAAATAATAAGTATATATTAATAGGATAAACAAAGGAATGCGATCATTGTCTTACAATTTTCAAAAATACGCAGCATCCGTGGTTCAGTAGGATTTTGTCTGTGTGAAAAAATCTAATCAAATCAGTCCATCCAGGATTTAGAGCGATTTTGCGCTCGTAAAAATTAAAGCGAAATCAATTAAACTCAACAATATTTGGAGGAGCTTGCAATTTTTCAAAATTATAGAGGCGTCATCACAACGCGCATTCAGCCAGAGCCCTCTTTTGATTCGCGTGCGTCGAACATGAGTGCAGCTAAAAGGTCTCATTTACCGACAAACATCACCGTGCAAAACAATTTCACTGCAATTGCAATTGTTTTCCGCAAAAAAAATCAAAAAGCGTGAAAAACTCCGCAAGTTGCATCGCAAATTTTGGAAAAAAAAAAAAAAAAAAAAAGCCGCAGCAAAATCCTGTACGGACTGTCAACTCAAATCAAAGCTAAGCTCAAATAAAGTAAACCAGAACTGAACTCAAACATTATAAATTCAGGCCTTTCAGTTTTTCTTTCGCGTGTTGTCTGGAGCACAAAGTCGACTTTGGAAAAACTTGAACGTCCCCTGAACCGTTCCAAAGCAGTGACACCATCATGCTTGTAAAATCTTCTCTTCTGGTGTCAAAAAGCTTCGGGTTTTGTTGGTTTTATGTCACGTTTATGTCCGTGTTATATTTCCTGAACAACTATATCCTAAGAAATACTACAACGGAGACGCTGGTACACAATTTGGATCTTACATTTTTAATATTTCATTGTCCAATTAAAATGTAAACTCCAGTCAGTGACTGTGATTTTAAAAAAAAACAAAAAAAAAACAAGCATCTATAAAAAAAAAAAAAATTAAGAAAAAATTTAATTCAAGATTGTAAAAATTGTGAAATTGGGGATTTTATGTCAAGAAATGATAAAGATCGGGTAGGTGTTGTTGGAACGCCGGTGCACAGAGAGTGTATCACAGATTTGTCATGATGGGTTGAAGTATGTGTTTGAGAATCGTGTGTGTGTGTGTGTGTGTGTGTGTGTGTGTGTGTGTGTGTATGTGTTGTAGCTGCTGTTCATTAGCACTGCCAAAATGCCTGCAGGCATGAGGAAGAAGAAGAAGAAGAAGAAGAAGAAGAAGAAGAAGAAGAAGAAGAAGAAGAAGAGAGTGAGCAAGCTGGGGTAGTGGTTGTGGGATGGGGCTGGAGGGCATGTGTGTGTGTGTGTGTGTGTGTGTGTGTGTGTGTGTGTGTGCGTGTTTATGGAAATTGACCAGTGTGCAGTAACTGTTCGCCTGGTGCAGGCCTTTGAAGTGGAGATGTTCGACACGGCCGCCGTCTTTGTTCTTGGTAATTGCCTAAATGATCTCTGTGGAGTACGGGGCCACGCTACAACCCAACTAATCCAGGGCATGCCTAGTGATCTGACAGAGAACTGTGTATGCCAGTCCACACCCACACCCACCCACCCACTCACCCACACACACACACACACACACACACACACTCACCCACACACACACACACACACACACACACACACACACACTCACCCACACACACACACACACACACACACACACACACACGCCGAACCCTTCCCAACAAATTTGCCATTCTGTTTCTTCTCTTTATTAGCCTAACACAGTAGGGGAACCAGTAAGGAGGGGGGAGGCGACATGTTTGTTGTTGGATGAAGGTCTGAGCTTAGCCACATGCTCGCTGTTCTGTTTCCCCCTTGCTTCGTTCCCTCCCTCCCTCCCTCCATCCTTCCTCACCCCGTGCGCATTGATATGATAATAGGCTGCGGCTCCGTTTGCAAAATTTACTCCGGAGTACTTAGCAACAACAACGATAATACACGCATCCTGAACTTATCGTTTAACCCGCCGCTGGCAATCGGACAAGACCTGCCGCGGTGGGAGGTGAGAGTCAGGAGTCAGGAGTTGGGAATTGGCGGGGGGGCGAGTTCAGGATACCACTAGAGCATGAAGCGCTGATGGAGGATGGAGGATGGAGTCAGGTCAGGCCTGCAGCCTGGAGCACCCACAACCCATGCTGGGGTCACGAGTGCATTGCAGGCGCTCTTTCTTTCTTTTCTTTCTTTCTTTCATTCCAAGACTGACTGGAGAAACATGGCACCACGGTTCCGTCTTCTCAGCCCCACCCAGACAGCAAGGAAGAAACTAAGTACGACGAGGATGTCGGAAAAAAAAAAAAAAAAAAAAACACAAACCAGACCTGCAACAAAGGATCGTTAGGGTCAGTCTAGATACCGGTGTCATCAGAACCATCATGGCCGCCCCCTGAGTAATGAAGCGAACACACATCACATCAGCGCACCTCCACCCGCTCGCTAACCCTCCCCGTCCCGGGACATGTCTATGCGGAAGGGTATCAGGTAGACTAAGGTCCCATATAAAAGCGGCCTCTATGAATTATAAATTAAAGGCCACTGGAGCCAGAGCCTGTGGGATGCAGGGAGAGCGATGGTGCACATGTTCCCGGAACAAAGCACAACCACAAGCACCACCACGGGAGGGGTTCTATACCGAGGGTGGAGGGGGAAGACGTGAGCAAGAAGGCAGTGTGTGTGTGTGTGTGTGTGTGTGTGTTTATATGTGCACAAGCTCATCCATGTACAGCTTGTGTTAATCAAAAACATCTATATGTTTTAATATTCCAGTCAAAATACGTACAAATGTACATCGTTTACATATTTTTTGAGAATTTAAATGTCCAAAAAAATGTGTGCTTACCAAAAAAAATCACACCAACTTCACGTGAAATTTACACACGTGTCTTTTAAACACGTTATATTTACATTTAAAAACCTTTCCTACTGTATATAAAGTATTTTTTTGTGATTCAATTATTTTGACATGATTTGTTTCATTTACTTTATTGTGATTTGTTTAGTTTCACATTTGACTCGTTCTTTGACTCATTTCCAGACGATTCATTTATTTTCACGTCATTTTTCCCAACGATTCGTTTATTTTCACGTACGATACTTCC
This sequence comes from Cranoglanis bouderius, assembly GCA_023630585.1. Lineage (NCBI taxonomy): Eukaryota > Metazoa > Chordata > Actinopteri > Siluriformes > Cranoglanididae > Cranoglanis > Cranoglanis bouderius. The sequence goes on from CM042567.1 coordinate 2,487,779, forward strand.
ACACGATTCGTTTACACTCACTTGAATTTTTCTTTATGATTCATTTATTTTCACATGATTCCCCCCCGTGAGCATTTATTTTCACGTCATTTAGGTGACGTCAGCGCTTCATTCGTTTTCACAATGAATGTGGATTTATTTTTTACTCGATTCATTTACAGTCGTGATTTTTTTTTCCTCAGTGATTCGTTTATTTTCACGTGACACTTTCACACGATTCAATTACATCGATGTGATTTTTTAAAAAAAATGATTCATTCATTTTCACATGATTTTTTTCCCCCCTTGTGGTCATTTATCTTTGTCATTTAGGTGATTCATTTACAGAGACGATTCTTTTTCAGTGATTCATTTATTTTTCCCACGACGCTGTCGCACGATTCAGTTGCATTCACGTGATTTCTTGCTCCAGCATGTTTCATTTATTTTCACTTGTGATATTTTCACCAGATTCATTTATTTGCGATTGCGACTTTTCCTCATGACTTACTGATTTTCATTTTATAATGATTCATTTATTTTCACATTCATCCCCCCCCCCCTCGTGGTCCTTTATTTTCACGTCATTTACAGTTGTGCTCATGAATTCCCTTGCAGAATCAGCAAAATGTTAGTAAATGAAAAACATAATCATGAGGAATCATTAAAATTGCATTTAGTTTTTTATTTAGTCCTGCACTGAATAAACTATTTTCACATAACAGGCGTTTACGTATAGTCCACAACACACAATAATTGAATGAATGAATTTACACAAAGGAACCAGTTCAAAAGTTTACATACGTTCGATTCTTAATACTGTGTGTCGTTACCTGGATGATCGACGACCGTTTTTATGTTCTGTGATGTATGTTTCTGTTCTTCAGAAAAATCCTCCAGGTCCTGCACATTCTTTACTTTTCCAGCATCATCTGCATATTTGAGCCTTTTCCAGCAGCCGGATATATGATGTTGAGATCCGTCTTTTCACACTGAGGGAGAACCGAGGGAGTCGTACACAACTATTACAAAAGGTGCAAGCATTCACTGATGCTCAAGAAGGCAACACGATACGTTAAGAGCCGGGGGGGTGTAAATATTTTGAACAGGATGATCGGTGTAAATTGTTATTATTTTGTCATCTGGGAAGCATGTAAATATGTTATGTAGCTTCTGAAGGGCGGTACTAAATGAAAAAATAAGATCTTTAAAGAAACTAATAACAATTGACACCAATTTTATTGTGAAATAGCTTATTCAGGGCAGAACTAAATAAAAAAAAACTAAATGCGATTTTAATGACGTCTTAGAGATTCTGCAAGGGGTGTGTAAACTTATGAGCACAACTGTAGGTGATTTCAGTGCTTCATTTGTTTTCACATGTGATAGTTACACCAGATTTTTTTACTTTCAAATGTCACCTTTCCTCGTGACTTATTTATTTTCATTTTTTTAATGATTCACACACACACACACACACACACACACACACACACACACACACACACACACACACACGATTCACCAGTTTTCACTTGTTAATTTACTTATCACGTGTTATTCGTATGTTATTCACCTCAAGTCTGCAATCTAAGGGCATAACACGTTGAAATGCACTCATCACCTGCAAGAAACACGACATTACATGAATTTTTTTTTTCCATGAAGGTGGTTTGTGAAAACTATTGCGAACGAGAAAACAACAGAGTCATGAAATTGAGGAAATATTTTGCCTCAGTTGCAACGCTGAAATTCCTGCAGGGAGATTTCTGTGAGATTTCCGGAGTGTGTGTGTTTGTGTGTGTGTGTGTGTGTGTGTAAGCATATAAGTGTATGAGAAAGGAGACCACAATGCGGTTCTCTTGAGTCTGGTTTGGTCCGGTCCGGGTCGGCCCATCAGGACTACAATGGAGGGGGAGGGCCCGCTCCTTCCTCCCTCCTCGCTCTGGTCAGCAGGGGGTTCACTCACTGGCTGCAGGATGGAAATATAGTTGTTTTTTTTTTTTTTTGTTTTGCAGGGGGTGCAGTGCTGATGAAAGCGTGATTGATATGGTGTCAGGAGCTCTGTGATGGATTAAATTGTGTGTGCAGATGGCTGTGGCCCCGGCCAGTCATGGCTGTTGCCGCGTTCCCCGTGAGCCGCCGCCGCGGCAGCTTTAAGAAAATTTGATTTTCGCAGCTCAGAAACACACGGCAGCCCCCTTTTTTTTTTTTTCTCTCCGCTGCCTGACTTCCATTTAGTTTGAGAGTGCACAAGTGATTCTTTATTGGATGAAATCTGTGCTGGATTGGATAAAGTGTTAGAGCGCTGAGCCATCTATCACTAGCGCTGCCTCTGCTCCTGTTTCGCTGTTTCATCTTAAAAAGAAAAAAACCCCAAAAAAAACAGCAACGCAAAAGAAGCAGCATCTGGGAGAAAAAAAAAAAAGAACGGAGACGTCCGTACAATGTTTTCCATTTCTTAAAAACATTATGATTCGTTCCTGTGTTGTTAATCCGGTTTACTGCTGAAAAACTCACCCCAAACTTTTAACACAAGATATACGGCAAGGGTTTAATTATGAGTTGATGCATCGGTTCCCTGGAAATTATCATGTGTGAACACAAGCCAGGAAATTACCAGGTACACAGATGACATCCTGATGACTTTCTATCAAACAATGCACCGGAAACTTTTGCACAATGAACCAACAACATGAGGAGAATCCTAAAATGAACAAAGAAGAAGAAGAAGAAGAAGAAGAAGAAGAAGAAGACCTAGAACAGCTCCCATGAAATTATTGGGAGACTCATGTGTGAACAGAAGCTGTTAAAGTACATCAGTGACGTCTTGATGACTTTATACGATGTCTGACACCTTTCATTTGCACAGTGAAGCAACAACAGGAGGAAGATCTTAAAATAAACAAAGAAGAAGATGTAGAAGAACTAGCACAGTTCCTGGGAAAATACCAGGAAGCAGATGTGTGAACAGAAGCCGTTACATTACCAGGAACATGCACGGTGCATTGATGACATGGCTGATTTAAAACATTTGTGCAATGAAGCAACAACAGGAGCAAAAAAAAAAAAAAAAACTCAAATAAACAAAGAAGAAGAAGAAGAACAAGAAGAAGAACTAGTACAGTTCCTGGGAAATGATCAGAAGGCTCATGTATGAACAGCAGCTGGTAAATTACTGGGTATGTGGACAAAGTCTTGATAACCATTTATTCTGTGTCTGATTTTAATTGTTTGCACAGAAAGCAACAAACAAAAGTAAGTTAAGAAGAAGAAGAAGAAGAAGAAGAAGAAGAAGAAGAAGAGATGTCTGGATGGGTCACTTGGCTGAAGTGGAAATAATCAGGAAGCTCGTGTGTGAACAGAAGCTGTTTAATTACCAGGTATGTGATTGATGTTGATGTTGATGTTGATGACTTCCTGTCCTATACATCACGCTGATTTAACACATTTGCACAATGAAGCAAAGAATCTTAAAATGAACAAAGAGGAAAAAGTAGAAGACCTATAGTACAGTTCCTGGGAAATGGCACAAATCTTGACCATTACCGGTAAAAGATATCCCGGGATTTTTGAGGATCTGTGAGGAAGGCCTGCTCTGTGCCACAGCGAGCTGCTCTCTGGAGAAAGGAGCTTTGGTTGGAGTGAGTTTGCACTTCCGTCGCCGTTTAATGCTCGATGTGAGCGCCTGCAGCCATTTCCTGCCTCCACGCTCAGATAAACATCCCCGCAGGTCCGAGCAGAAATGGCCACAACACAGACACACGCACACACGCACACACACACACACACACACACACACACACACCATCTCTCTCTGTCTCACTGTCCTTCAGACAAACCAATTAGCCGGCGATGTTTGTTTGTGCTGATCTGACCATATCACAGCCATCCATTTTTAAACAGAAGGCCTTCTGTCCTCTCTTTGCCATTAGAGAGCAAACGGCCTTTTCGCTCGGGGCAATGTCGCTGATGTGCTTGATGCACGCACACACACACACACACACACACACACACACACACACTGCAACATAACAAACATGAGCATCCATAATGGCAGGCATAAAAACAACCCCGAAATGGATGATGGAGTGAAGGGAGAATTATTTAACAGGCCGAAACTATTTCATTTAGCCATCTATAATTTATCGTTAAACAAACTAAAATGTAAATCCCTGCACACGCTGCTTTTCTTTTTTCTTTTTTTTTTATCCTCCATACTGAGAATTCGGAGGCTGCGTGGACCTTACGACGCCCCTCCCAACTCTATAGTCCCAAACAGAGAGCAATTTCTGATGAGCCAGCACAGGCAGGACACCGGAAATATTTCATTAAGACTCGTTAAACACACAGCAAGCGCTCTCCTGTGTACAGGCAAATCCAAGGACCACCGAAAACATGCTGTGAGCGTCCTGTGAGGCTCGAATAACCCTGATGGAACAATCACGTGATGACGAGGGAAATCAAACAGGCGCATTTCACCAGGTCACGCCCTGAAATAACTGCATATCATATAACTTAAGTGACATCATGTGAATAATATGTGAGAATATTACATGTAAGATAAATGGTTCATCTTTTTTTAAAAATTTTTTAAAGAAAATAACTTTTTAAAAAATAATAATGGAATCATGTAAGGAAAAATCACATGTGGGAATCTGTGAATCGTGTTTTAAAAAATAAGTCCATTAATCACGGAAAAAAATGAGATGTGAAAATAAATTAATCACACGGGGAAAAATCACATAAAAATATATATCATGTAAAACAATCACATGTGAAAGTCAATAAATCACATAGAAAAATGAGATGTGATAAATTAGTCTTTTGGGGAAAGAAAAATGTGAAAAACAAAAATGTACCACATGTGGAAAGTAACGAGAAAATAAATAAACCGTGGGCATGAGGTACTTTTCCATATGGCTACCTCTCTGTGTGCACCAAAACCACCTCTGGTGTTTACTGGCAAAAAGCTCTATTTCGGTCTCATCTGACCATAGACCCCGATCCCATTTGAAGTTCCAGTAGTGTCTGGCAAACTGAAGACGCTTGAGTTTGTTTTTGGATGAGAGTAGAGGCTTTTTTCCAAACAACTTGTGGTGATGTAGGTGACTTCAGATTGTAGTTTTGGAGACTTTCTGACCCCAAGACGCAACTAACTTCTGCGATTCTCCAGCTGTGATCCTTGGAGATTTTACGGCCACTCGAACCATCCTCTTCACAGTGCGTTGAGACGATATAGACACACGTCCACTTCCAGGTTGATTCATAACATTTCCAGTCCACTGGAACTTCTTAATTATTGCCCTGATGGTGGAAATGGGCATTTTCAACGCTTGTGCTATTTTCTTATAGCCACTTCCCATTTTGTGAAGCTCAACAACCTTTTGCCGCACATCACAGCTTTATTCCTTGGTCTTACCCATTGTTATGAATGACTAAGGGAATTTGGCCTATGTGTTACCTCATATTTATACCCCTGTGAAACAGGAAGTCATGGTTGAACAATTTCCTGTTCCTAGTCACCCAGGTGTACTAAGATTTTTTTTTTAAATATCAGTGGGAATATACTTCAAATATATTTTTCTCATATGAGTTCATAGGGGTGCCGATAATTGTTGCACATCTATATTAAACCTGTGTTTTGTTTGATATCCCTAAGAAGTATTTTTGTGAACTTTTTAAACAAAATATCAAAAGGTTAAACAATAAAGACAATTTTTCACAGCCTTCTTTGCTCATATTTACCAAGGGGGCCGATATTAGTGGAGGGCGCTGTAAGAGAATTGTGTAAAAAAAAAACAAAAAAAAACAAAAAAAACAAATGAAGATGTGAGAAAATAAATGTGAAAATAAATTAACATGAAATAAAATCGTGAGAAAACATTAATAATTTGGGGAAAATCGCATGAGGAAATGTAATCATGTGATTAAAAAAATCACGTGAAAATAAATGAATCGTGTGTATAAACTGATTCATAACTGAAACATTTATGGGGGAAATAACCATCACCTGGGGGAAAAAAATCACGTGGAAACATAAAAACATCATAATAAATTAATCATGGGGGGAAAAAAAGTAATAAATGAATCATGTAGGGAAATAAATCAAAAGTAAAAATAAACAGAAAAATTATGTGAAAAATAAATCCCGTGTGGAAAAACAAAAACACGCACTACATATGAAAAAATATGTGAAGCATAACGTGAATCACGTGAATCGTGTAACTATTCACACGTGAAATTTCTTTTCTGTAACAGATTGGTCCATATTTCTAATCCTACTTTATAGAGTATCATATTTTAAAACGGATATTTTTGTTGAATCGGTTCAGCGATTCGGTAACGATGTTGTATAAACCGTCCCGTGACGATCTTCACACACCAGACGTGACGTCATTAACACGTTTTAACATTTCGCGAGGAAGAAATCAGCCACGTTTTGATGAAAAATACACAGAAAAAAAAAAAAAAAGATTGACCAGCAGTGACCACATTAATCTCTTCGACCGCACATTTTTCGCCGACTATTACGTTTTATTTCAAGTTTCTTTCCTCGTGCGTTAAAATCGAGTTCTCACGTGATTAACTAAAGAGAAAGATGAATACCCGAGGGTTTGAGCAGGGTCTCTTTGATACCACGCAGACCAGTTGCCAAGATCGAACGACTGAAGCAAAAGTTATGAGAAGAAACGATAAAGAAATAAAAGAAATAAGAATAATAATAATACATGCTTGTTTCATCCGAGTCACCGCCCTCCTTTTCCTTCTCCTCCTGCTCCTTCTTTTTCCTCTTTCTCTTCCGACTTTTATTTTTATTTTACGACTTATTTTTAATGGAAGATCTGCTCCGAGCTCGTTTACTCAGGAGTACAGAGATATAAATGTTTAAAATGTATTTTTCATTTTTTGGAGAAAAATGGAATGGAAGGAAGAAAGAGAGTGTAATTGGAGGAAGATTTTAGAGTTTAATCTTAATAATTCATCATGCATTGCTTCTATTCCTCCACACACACACACACACACACACACACACACACACACACACACACACGTCCTCCATGTGTGTGACTGGTGTTTGATGAAGACTTTGTGTTCTGGACCTCCTCGAGTGCCGTGTAAATACAGCAGGACTCTGGACACTTTGGCGATAGCTGCCTGATAAGCGTAGAGGACCTGAAGAGTCTTACACAAACAAGACCATGAACACAAACAAGGTTAGCATGTCGCAGAAGACCCAGCGGAAGAAGAGCGAGAGAGAGAAAGACAAAGAGAAAAAGAGACAGAGACTTGACAGATCACACACTAACTCTGCGTCTGTCGACGCCTTTAGTGGCGAGATGCCTGCTTGCAAAAACCCCCGAGTAGCCACAAGCTGACGCTAAGCTGTTCACAATCTGTCCGAAGAATTTTATTTAGAAATCATATTAACAGTTAGCTGAACTGTTGAAAGACAAGGAGTGCTAGAAGAGTGCTATTCGGCCAAACGCGTTCAAATGGTGTAACTCTAGAAGATCCTTATAACTTGGCGTCCTGTCGGTGGCTAAATGATGCTAAGCGGTGCTCTAGCCTGCACTGCACTGACCTGGCATAATATATACTCTACATATCTCATAGAAACTCTGAGCTTTTACACCAGAGACGAACTGAAGGCATACGAGTCTCTTCATGATTACAGCTTAGTCGCTGATGTAATGTTTTACGACCACAACGTGGAGAACGTCGTCGTGGCGCTGAAAGCTGAGGCGCTGCCCGAAAAGAAACAAGTCTGGAATATGAAGAAAGGTTTTGCTAGCTAAACGTGTCCAGTAAAGGCCTCAGTAAGAACATGGCCTAGATATCTAGCATTAGCTAGCTACCCTGCTGAAAAAAAACCCAATAGAAACCCTCAAAGAATGTGTAGTGGTTTTAATGGCTAGAATGGAAATTGTATTGGTCTTATTTGAAACTTTAATGGTCCCTGTGGGTCTCTACTAGTAATTTGTTTCCTTCTACTGGTGGCATGTTATGTCTAATGGATACCATTAAGGACCAGTAATGGTAACGGTAATGGTTTTAATGGTTAGTTGATGGTTTGTAATGGTATTTGTAGTGGAAACCATTAGAATTGCTGTGATGGTTTCTATTATTTGATATAGATTTAAGGGGAGCTACATTGGTTTGTTAAAGCAGTATATATATATATATATATATATATATTATATGACAATAAAAACCACTTGACCTTACTTTACCAACTTCACTGATATGATAGTTAGCTACTTAGCTGAGATGAAATGCAAACACAGAGCTCCTCAGAACAGTTATCCCTTCCCTCCTAACTGCCTGTAACCACAACCGTCATCTTGGAAAGGTGTCTGATTCAATAGTATGCGTGAACAATTTTCCGATTCTGACACCCGAGAGCACGAGACGACCGTGTTAGTGAACGGGACACACGGCGATCTTTCATTTCAAGCTCCGTCTCTACGTGTTATTCCCAGGAATAGTGTTTTGTTGTTTGTGCAAGTTCGATTGACCTTGATATCTCCACGAACATACGGTATTTCCTTACGATAAATACGTTTCATAGGCGTTATTTGACGATAAATAAGAGGGCGTGGTTGACGAGGTGATTGACAGTTTTGCACACGGCAGCCGAGTCTCGTGAATGTGCACGTTTCCAACATGCACCTGAAGTTCTGGATAGTTCTGTAGCAAAGCCGTGTCGTGTTCTGCTGTGAACCGTTCTAACAGACCCTCGGCGGGGAGTTCTTTAAAGTTTTTTTCCAGTACGTTGCTCATTTTGATGCCTTAGCTAGCTTGCTGTACTGATATTATAACTAGCAAACCAACGTGAGTGAATAAAGTGATGGTATAAACCAAGGCAGCTAACACTAGCTAAAGGTCATTAGGTAAAAATCTACGATTTGCTGTATGATCTTCGCAAAGACTCGGAGTAGCTTTGTGAGGTTAGTCAGCCACTCGTTTTTAAACGAGCTGCACAAAATGATGGGTAATGTCAGGTAAATGGTAGCTCGAGCTCGGTCAGTCATGACTCAACGCTCTAAAATCTGTTCCTGACTACGGTAAAATCACTATAGCTGTGAAAATTTTACGACTACAGTTTAGCTTTTTATATATTTGAGTTGCCAATGCTCCATCTTAAGTTGCTCACGTACGGGTGTCCATCACTAATATGGGCGAACGAGAGGTGGACTCAGCGATCGTCCGGAAGTACCTACCGCGTACGCTCTGGCTCCTCAAGAAGGCGACTCCCATTTTGACCCCAAAAAAAGGCTTGAAAGACACAACACAATGGGAGTCAATGGCATCATGTTGTCAACTCATATACACAGTCATTGGTCCATCTTTCTGAAAAGACGACAACAATGGTCAGCAACAAATCAGGAAGTCTCAACATGATCTGCAGCTTTCGCTCGTTATAATATAATTTTTTAACAGCCAAGAACTCATATATGCAATAATTCTGCTGGCACGTGAAGGCAGCAAAGTTTACCACGAGTTATCCTGTGCAAGCCCGGTACGTTCCATCGCTTCACTTTCAGGTAACATTTGCCTCGGAAGCAAGGCGTAACATGATTGCTGTAATTGGCAGCAGTATCATTCACATTATTACAGAGATCAATGTAGCTTCTCCTGTTCCTCAATCAATCCGCAATCCTCTCAGCAAACCGAGCGCTCTCGCATAATCAAACGGCGTGTGCTAAATGTCAAAGTTAAGGATAATGGCATCTTCTGCTTCGTCTTCCTCTTCTTTTTTTGTGTGCCTTTAAATGGCCTATTTTGACGGGAATCACGTTAAAGTGCATGTTTTGCGGGTGAGGCGATGACAGCGAGGGAGGAAAAGACGAGAGAGAGAGAGAGAGACAGAGAGAGAGAGAGAGCACAAGGGATGAAGAGAAAGGAAATGAGATGGAAAAGCTGCAGCTCTGTCATCAGGCTCTTGAGTTTTCTGACTCTCGGCTCTGCAGGATGAAAAGATCTCCTCTCTCTCTTCTCGCTCCTCTCGCAGTCATCATGGTTCTGATTACGTTCTGCATTTTGTTTTTTCCCTTTATGATAAGCTAATATTTGATCGGTTATCACGTGTCATGTATACACACGCGCATTTATTTCACCACAGCGCTACCGAATCCTCAGATCAGAAGGTGCTGATTCATTTTCTGTGTCAGCGGGTACTGAAAGTAGTGCAGGTTCATATTAACGCGCTTGAATACGTTATCGTTTCTATGGTAACTGCTCGTTCACAGGGGACGTAGTGGTGGCAGATGCACCGAGCACTGATTACAAACAGATTAAAAAGAAGAAATTGATCAATCATATGGTGAAGTTCTCTGGAAAGACAGAAACATTTATGGAAGGAGTCTCCAGTGTCAGCACTCATAGTACAGTACAACGAACTAAGCGACTGATTAAGTAGATCATGCAGATCATGCGCTTTCCAGAGCAATTTTATGTAAGGAATAAAACACCCCATGTCGTGCTGCCATGGGAAAATAATCAACAACAGAGTGACGTAATGAAGCAGAGTTACTGATAGCACCTCTAAATTGATTAGTTTCCTATAACGGCGCATCCCAAAGTGTTTTATTCCTCTGATACCACAGGAATTTTCCGATAATTAATTTATTTCTTATACATTTTCGTTATAGTTAAGTTTAATGTTGTGGAACGTCTGTGAAACCGGTTAGTTCCAGTTCTCACTTCCGTTATAGCAGCTATAGACAACGCGTGGGTTATAGTAGCACTTATAATTTTGTTATAAATCTACTCAGGCATACCGATGACTTGAAAACTGATGATTTGACATTTAGCAACGGTGAAACTTGGGCATTTTTGGAGAGGAAAAAAAAAAAAACAAGACGAAGAAAAAGAACAACAACATCGACAACTAAACAAAACAGATGTCGGTGAGATGAGCTTGATTTCAAGAGGAGGAGAAAATCTGGGTATAAATAAGACAAGTGAAATTATACTTAAGTGAAAGTTTAGATACAGTGTCAAAATTTTACTCAGTTAAAAATGGAAGCCAAACGTGACTGGAAGGTCAATAACGTTACGACTTTTTAATGTAGTAGTCAGGTCAACTCCGTCCATGAACTCAGCTTCCCAGAACACACCACGGCCTACAGACATGGTCGCCCCGGACTACGCTAACCAGAATCCATCACCGTTAACACGTTCGCAGTCCCCGGACTTTTGAGTACACTCACCTGTTCCTAATCACACACACACACACAAAGGACTCTCACTTGTAAACACATTGCGAAGCAAACACTCGGTTTGTCCACTGTCTCTGATGATTACCAAGCTTTATAGTCCTGTGCTTGTTTTTCTGCTTTTTTTTTTTCCGACTTTCTTGGTTTTGGAGTTTTTACCGTAGCCCTGTTCATCCTGTCTGTGTCTCGCCTGACCTACGCCTGGTTTTGTTTATTCTGATCTTGCTTAACGTTTTTGGAATTGTCTTCTTGCCCGTTGTTTAAAAATACGCCCGACTGCAACTGCATCCGTTTCCGCCTCCCTTTATATGACCGTCCTCAAGTACTAGCAAGTAAAAGAAATGCATTTAACCGATGGAATTAACTTAATGTCATGCTTTCATGTGAAAACTAACTTTAATTAGTTATCTAAAATTGTTGAACGATGATACAAAGCGACTACGCCATTTTGCCTGGAAAAACATCACTCGGTGTCCGTAAGCTGTAACAATTACCGTTAGCTACAATTTGACTTGCTGTCTAGCTGATTTACATTAGCTACTGGAATCAATGTTGATCTAACCTGGCATTAGGAAAAGGGAAAAAAAAAAAACCATAGTCGTTAGCAACTTAGCGAAAATCACTTCAACAGATTAGATCATGTCTTCTAAGGAGGCAAAGATGCCTTCTAGGCAAACTCATTTTATACTCCTTTGTTTACTGGAGCATATTGAAACATTTTACTGAGACAGCTTATACATCTTTAAACGTACACAGATAGACTTAAGCTATGTTCACACATACAACGTTTTTATCGCTGCAGGTCGCCAGTCGCTGTACTATGAAGTCGCCAGTAGGTTGTTCCTACTACCGGTTACCATAGTAACATTTATCAGTGGGATGGCACAATTAGCATTCCGCTTTTGACAACAATTTTTTTTTTTTTTTGCCGCTAAAATTAAACTTTCTGGATGGAGAGTGTTTGCATATAAAATTCATCGCTGCATATACTGTATATATTGCGGCCATCTATCTGCAGCAAAAGCGAGAGCACCGGACTGTCTGGGTCCACGAAACAATCCGGACTTGCAGGCAGCTTCACGGATCACAGATCAGGTACGCACTTCACTCCCACTGGTAGTCACTGCACCAAGTCGCTCCAAATTTGCATAAACTTTTCTCCACTTCTTAGCATCACTGGACACGCCCACAGGGACAAGGCCCTCAACCCTAGCATTTATATATTTTGTATATATCTTGGGTTATTTCCACCACCAATCTTCTTTTCCTTTCAGCTGTTCCCTTCAGGGGTCGCCACAGCGAATCATCTGCCTCCATCTAGCCCGATCCCCTGCATCCTCTTCTCTCAGACCGACTACCTTCATGTCCTCCTTCACTACATCCATAAACCTCCTCTTTGGTCTTCCTCTCGGCCTCCTGCCTGGCAGCTCTAACCTCAGCATCCTTTTACCGATATATTCACTCTCCCTCCTCTGAACATGTCCGAACCATCTCAACCTGGCCTCTCTAACTTTGTCTCCAAAACATCTCACATGTGCTGTCCCTCTGATGTACTCATTCCTGATCCTATCCATCCTCGTCACTCCCAAAGAGAACCTCAACATCTTCAGCTCTGCTACCTCTAACTCTTCCTCCTGTCTTTTCCTCAGTGCAACTGTCTCCAAACCATACAACATCGCTGGTCTCACTACTGTCCTGTACACCTTTCCTTTCATTCTTGCTGGTACTCTTTTATCACACAACAGACCTGACACTTTTCTCCACCCATTCCAACCTGCCTGCACACGCTTCTTCACCTCTTTTCCACACTCCCCATTGTTCTGGGCTGTTGACCCTAAGTACTTAAAATCCTGCACCTTCTTTATCTCTTCTCCCTGTAACCTCACTGTTCCACTTGGATCCCTCTCATTCACACACATGTATTCTGTCTTGCTGCGACTAACCTTCATTCCTCTTCTCTCCAGAGCAAACCTCCACCTCTCTAGACTTTCCTCCACCTGATCCCTGCTCTCACTACAGATCACAATGTCATCCGCAAACATCATAGTCCATGGAGATTCCTGTCTGACCTCATCTGTCAGCCTGTCCATCACCACCGCAAACAAGAAGGGGCTCAGAGCCGATCCTTGATGCAGTCCCACCTTCACCGTGAACTCCTCTGTCACACCTACCGCACTCCTTACCATTGTCCTACTGCTCTCATACATATCCTGCACCAGTCTAACATACTTCTCTGCCACTCCAGACCTCCTCATACAATACCACAGCTCCTCTCTTGGCACCCTGTCATACGCTTTCTCTAAGTCTACAAAGACACAATGCAGCTCTTTCTGACCCTCTCTGTACATCTCCATCAACATTATCAAAACAAATATTGTATCTGTAGTGCTCTTTCTTGGCATGAAACCATACTGCTGCTCACAAATGCTCACTTCTCGCCTTAGCCTTGTTTCCACTTCTCTTTCCCACAACTTCATTGTATGGCTCATCAGCTTAATACCTCTGTAGTTTTCACAACTCTGCACATCTCCCTTGTTCTTAAAAATCGGCACCAAAACACTTCTCCTCCATTCCTCAGGCATCCTCTCACTCTCTAAGACCTCGTTGAACAACCTAGTTAAAAACTCTACTGCCATCTCTCCTAGGCACTTCCATACCTCCACTGGTATGTCATCAGGACCAACCGCCTTTCCTCTCTTCATCCTCTTCAAAGCTCTCCTAACTTCACCCTTGCTAATCCTTTCTACTTCCTGCTCAACAATATTTGCCTCTACTATTCTTCTCTCCCTGTCATTTTCCTCATTCATCAGTTCCTCAAAGTACTCCTTCCATCTTTCCCTCACCCTCCTGTCACCTGTCAACACATTTCCATCTCTATCTTTAATCACTCTAACCTGCTGCACATCCTTTCCATCTCTATCCCTCTGCCTCATCAACCGATACAAATCCCTCTCACCTTCCTTACTAGCTAACCTTGCATACATGTCCTCATAAGCTTTCTGTTTGGCCTTTGCCACCTCTATCTTAACCTCACACTGCATCTCCCTATATTCCTGTCTACTTTCCTCTGTCCTCTCACTGTCCCACTTCTTCCTAGCTAACCTCTTCTTCTGGATACTCTCCTGAACTTCCTCATTCCACCACCAAGTCTCCTTGTCTTCTTTCCTCCTTCCAGATGACACACCTAGCACCTTCCTACCTGTCTCCCTGATCACTTTGGCTGTAGTAGTCCAGTCATCTGGAAGCACCTCCTGACCACCTAAAGTCTGTCTCAACTCCTCCCTGAAAACCACACAGCACTCTTTCTTTTCCAACTTCCACCACTTTGTCTTCTGCTCTGCCTTTGCTCTCTTCATCTTCCTCACCACCAGAGTCATCTTACACACCACCATCCTATGCTGTCTAGCTACACTCTCTCCTACCAATACTTTGCAATCACTAATCTCCACCAGATTACAGTGTCTACATAAGATATAGTCCACCTGTGTGCTTCTGCCACCACTCTGTCACCCTGTGTTCCT
>CM042567.1:2507500-2517500 GCA_023630585.1 Cranoglanis bouderius
GTGTCCTTTAAATATAATAGTTTTTAAAACACATTTTAATTATAAATTGCACATAGAATATGTGCTGAATTAAAATAATTATGGAATTAAATTTTGTTTTAGATCATATGTGAGGTGTCAGACTACATTTAGTGATCTATACTAATTATAACAAAATATAATTTTGTTGTTTTATTCAGCACTGTGTGATTAACTACATTTGTAACAATAAAAAATATATATATTTCGTTTGTTTACAGTTTGCTAATACTTAAGTATGGTTTAAGCCATTCCTTTTTTTTTCCCGACGTTAGAACTGGAATGCCGAATTTGGCAACTTGAACGTTTTAATGCGGATTATTATTGTGAATTAATTATGCACGCGACATTATTATTGGTATTACTTTTTTTGTTTTTTTTAAAAAAATAAATAATAATAATAAGTGGGGAATGCATAGTGAATGTTTTCACCAAGGTTTTTGTTGTTTGAAAAAAAAAAAAGCTTTACAGTTGAAAGTAATTAAATCAGTGACGTGTTTTTATTTCGTAAATAATTAGAAATCAGATATAAATGAACTGTTACTCGACTGATTGTTTATTTATTGTTTATTTTCCTTGATGACGAACGTGTGCTGCTGGAAAGTTTGTTTCTGATTGTTTTCGTCTCTCTCTCTCTCTCTCTGTTTTTATCATTATTATTTTTTAAATGATAAAAATATGACTTCCTGTGCCGAAGTTGAACAAATCCAAACACTTATTTGTTTCCGGTCGCATTGAGATAATAACAATTGATTAGGTTTTAATGAGCTATCAGTGGCGTTTGTTAATTAGTTTATTAATTATACACGAGTGGAATTTCCGTTAATCATCGTGATCATTTGTGAAAAGTTATATAAATATTGATGATTGTTTTATCTGAAATAAAACGCGACTTTCGCGTCACAAATTAAAGCCATCATTTTGACTTAAGGGTAATTACAGTCTTTTTTTAATTAATTATTATTATTTTTTTTTAGCAGTTATTATATTTGAAATAAACAAATGTATGTTATGACTTAATTCAGCATTCATTCAGAATTATTGGTTAGAATTAAATTCATATTTGTTTACTTATTGTATTAATTATATGATGTTTCTGAAACTTACACACTGATATTTTTAAATCCCAGGATCCTCAGTTAGACGTTTAGCTTTCTCTTCGCCCATCTTTAGGGTAGATAAGTGTGTAATTGTGTTACATGTATAAATAGGAAAGTCGGATTTCTTCTTCCTCTTGCTGTGTCCTTCATGTCCTTGAAGTATTGAGCTGCACATCAACTCCCAAATGCGCCCTCATTTCACATATCCAACGGATTCAGTTGCACAAATATTAATTGATCAATCTGATCTTTGTGTGTGTGTGTGTGTGTGTGTGTGTGTGTGTGTGTGTGTATCTTTTTTCAAAAAGCTGGAATAATTCATCCTGTGTTTAACTTGGAATCAGAATAAAGGCCACGAGCTCGACGCCATTTTATGACGAACTGTTTTCTGCACCGCGCCACGTGACGCCGTGTTTGTTTATGTTTATGTTTATGGGGTGATTTATGAATCCATAAGGAAAAACGTGAGAATATATTCTCAGGTAGCATATGGCAGATATTATTCTCCACAGCCTATATTAGGGAATAACAGTTGAAAGCTCGTCAGGAGGAGTGATGGAGTGATGATCTGAGAGATGGCTGTGGGTCAGTTTCAGATTTTCCTCTGTATGTTTTTGCTTTTTTTTCTGGACTGCAGCAGCTTGAGTGTGAAAATCAGAAACATGGGTACTGGGCTGAAGGAGAAATCATGCTGAGAATATGGGGCAAGTGGCCTAAAATTTGGGGGGGGGGATATAAATATTTATATATTATTTTTATATATTTCGTTCTTTCTAGACTTGAAATGTCTTGAAGACTTGAACAAAAAAAAACCAAGCATTAAAAATGCGATTTAATATTTGGTATTAATGAAAGATTTTAAACTATTATTATTATTAGTAGTAGGAGGAGAAGTAATGTTTATTCATTTATTTATTCATGTATTATTTCAACCAAGCAACATGCACCTTTAATTTTCTATTACCGAAAGATGAGTCAAAATGTTGCTATTATTATTATTAGTAGTAGTAGTAGTGTTTCTTTATTTATTTATGTTTTATTAAAAAATAATCAATAATACAATTTAAATCATGTATTAATAAAAAAAAAGTGTAAACTATTTTGATGATGCTTCTGCTACTGATATTTGATGATGATGATGATGATGATTAGTAGTAGTACTACTAGCTGTGGATGTGTATTTATTTATTTACGTATTTATCTATCTATTTATTTTATTAAAACAACAAGAATACAATTTAAATAATGTATTAATAGAAAATAATCAAAACTATATTGATGCTGCTGCTGATTATTTTTTACATTATTATGATTATGAGTAGTATTTAGTTATGTATATATACATATTCACTGTTAAAAGACGCTTAAATCAATGCTCTGTGCGCGTTCCTCCACACACACACGCACGAACGCGCACACACACACACACACACACACACACACACACACACACACACAGCCAGCGGGGAAATGAATCCAGGCAATTAAGCACGGATAAAGGCTAATTGGTCCTAATTGGTTCCGAGGGGTTTGTGTTCTAATTATTAGCGCCTAATTGAAAGGTTTTATGAGGAGGGCTTTGGGTTTGTTGTTATTCAGAGCAGCCGCTCATTACAAGCTGCTCTCAGTGCTAAACACTATTCACATTCAAATGAGGCTCATGCAGGAAGTTCAGCACACAAACACGCAGGAGGCTATTAGCACCCTGCCTCTGCCTCTCTCTCTCTCTCTCTCTCTCTCTCTCTCTCTCTCTCTCTCTCTCTCTCTCTCTCTCTCTCTCTCTTTTTATACGCCTCCGCTCTATTAACCTGACCCGGGATAAATAAATGACCCGGGGTCATTCAGGAGAGATGGCACGAAATAGAGCTAATGCAAGTACAATTCTCCAAAACAAAGAGAGAGAGAGAGAGAGAGAGAGTAGCGCAGCATCAGGGAAATATTTATTTAGGCTATGTGAACGCATTCATTTGAAAAATAAACAATAATTTTAATTTAGCAGTTTATTTTAGGTGCATACAGTCTATAGTCATATAGTCTATGAAAGACAAAAATAATAATAATAATAAAATAAAATAAAAAAGGGAAAGAGTCGACGACCAAAGAGCTTATTTTGTCACAAAAAGCAGCGTCGCATTAAACAGATCAATTGTCGGATTTATTATATATATATATATATATATATATATATATATATATATATATATATATATAATATATACTAAAAGATACAGTAAGTATGTACTTTTTTATGTACAGCTGGACTGACGAGAAAAAATAAAATATAAGAATAAAAATAAATACAGGAAATAAAGTGGTCGGATGGAGTGGGGCTGTTTTTTTGCTTTTTTGTTTTTTGTTTTTGTGATACCACATCACCACATCACCACATCACCCTTGTACTCTTAAGGGGGGAAAAGCAGGGAGGGATAAATAAGAGGCTTCAAATGTTCAAATGCGGCATGATCGAGAAATGCGCGTCATATTTGTAGCCCCGCCTTCTTTGGGTTCTTGTCGCGACACGCCCACTTTCGGATCCAAAATCCCGCTTTGTTGTCTGGACTCGTTATCACTCACTTTCACCACTGAGTCCAGATCTCACCTCGTTCACCTCCTCAGTTCAGTGGGTCGGAATTAAACTGCGAAATTGGGAATAAATATTGAGAAACGTTATTGCTGAATTTTAAATAAATAAATAAAAAGCAAAACTCACAGACACCAACAATCACCTATTATTTACTTTATTTTTTATTACTATATGTCCCCCCCCTTTCAGTCCAGCTGTACATAAAAATGATTAAATTATGCAAAATGTACTTGTTTACCACTGCAAATGTTTAAATATTTACATTTCATATTAATTTGTCTGAAAATTCTGCAAAAATAAAAAAGTGTCCATGAAAAAAATGAAAAATAAAAACAAACAAACAAACAAAAACACCAGCTCCACTGTTACCATCAGAACAAACAAAGCACACATCACTTATTTATTTATTTATTTATTTATTTATTTATTTGCTATAGGTCCAGCTGGACATAAAATTAATCAAATGTGCAAGCTGTCTTTAAGACCAAAATGTTTTATCGTTATGACCGTGTACATTTTTAGACATTTCAGATCACTTGTCTGAAATTTTTGAAAAAATCTCCGACCCAATCCAAACAAACAGTACCTAACACTATTTATATATTTGTTTTTGTTTGTTTGTTTGTTTTTGTCCTCAGTTCTGATTAACATAAAAAGAATCCAAATACTCAAATTGTCTTTCAGACTGCATTCACTTTTATACATTTTATATCACGTGTCCATGATATTTTGTTAAATTTCCCTTCCAATCCTCAATTCCAGTAATAATAATAATAATAATAATAATAATAATAATAATAATAATAATAATTCCCTCTGAAGATTCCGTAAACATGGATATCACCAGGAAGTGAAATGTAGCTGTTTAAAACAGGTACTTATGTCATTGTGTGATATTGATTCAGGAATTTTAAAGGTGTAAACAAAATTGAGTGTTGATGTCTGGATGTCGGAAAGTGCAGGAGTGGAGGGTGTGTGTGTGTGTGTGTGTGTGTGTGTGTGTGTGTGTGTGTGTGTGTGTGTGTGTGTGTGTGTGTGTGTGTGTGTGGTGAAGAATAATGAAGGAGGATGCCAGGCCTTCTGAATAATCCACGATGAAAAAAAAAAATAAAAATACAGCACTCTCCTGGGGCTGCCAAGGTCAAGTCCACAACCCCTGACCTACAAGCACACTGTCTGGAGTGTGTGTGTGTGTGTGTGTGTGTGTGTGTGTGAGACTGATGCATGCTCTTTAGGCACTAGAGTGCTGTCTGTTTCCCTGGGCCCTGTACCTCCTGTACCTCATGGCTTGGTTTTAGCATACACTCCATCTATTATTTATCAGACTTATTAAAAGTTATTTCAGAGCCGTCAGGTCCAGGCAGATCACTCGTAAAAGAGAGAGAGAGAGAGAGAGAGAGAGAGCCTGCCTCAAGAGTGTCCTTCATAGCTGGAAAAAAAAAACATACTGGCGATACTGAACCTGTTAAAACACAATGGGTTAAAACAAAGAACAAAAACAAAAAGTTTACAAATACAGGACATACCGAACCTATTACAGCATGATGGGTAATACTACTACTACTACTACTACTACTACTACTAATAATAATAATAATAATAATAATAATAATAATAAAGAAAACTATAATAACAACAACAACAACAAAACCCTTCTGGACATTCCAAAACGGTGTAAATAAATGAATGATGATTTTTATTATTTTTTTTAATCAATCAAACAAACAAAAAATCATACTGGACATATCAAACCTATTAAAACAAACATTTAAAAAAAGAAAACAACAACAAAGCTTAGTAGACACCACCACCACCACCACCACAACAAAACCTAGTAGGCGTATCAAACCTATTAAAAACAATGGATAAAAAAACAAACAAAACAACAACAACAACAACATCAGTAAAACCTAATAGACATATCAAACCTGTTAAAAGAAACCTTGGATAAAAAAAAAAAACACAAAACGACAACAACAAAACCTATTAGGCTTATCAAACCTATTAAAAAACAATGGATTAAAAAAAACAAAAACAACAACACCACCTAGTAAACATATCAAATCTGCTAAAAAACAATGGATTAAAAACAACAACAACAACAACCGTGACAAAGACATGCTAGACATACCAAATCTGTTAAAACACAGTGGCTTAAAAAACTTGTTACAATATAAAATAATATAAACTGGTTAAAAAAAAAAAAAAAAAAGGTCAGTAATAAGTAGTAAAGTGCAATACTGATGCATGCTTAACATGTGCACATAACTCAATTTTAAAAGTTTTATTTAATAGATCAATTAATGTACGAAAAAAATAATAAAACAGTAAATAATCAAGAGTAAAATGAATGCATGAGGTGTTCATGTTTAACATGTGCAATTTTTGTTCATTTGAAAGCTTATAATTAAGAATTATATATGTAAATGTATAAATAATAATCCATTGTGTGTGTGTGTGTGTGTGTGTGTGTGTGTGTTTAATATTCAGATCTGATTTGCTATGTAACTGTTTTTGAACTGAATGTGTTGTATGTGCTTTAGAAAGGGTGATTCATAGATGGTGTGTGTGTGTGTGTGTGTGTGTGTGTGTGTGTGTGTGTGTGTGTGTGTGTGTGTGTGTGTATCGGATGCAGGGGGGTATTTGGGTGTCACAGGGCCTGTCCCTAAAAGGTCAGGAGGAGGTAGGAGACGGGCGGGGCGTAGTGGCTTCTGCGGTTTTGAACCTAACAGATGGTGAAGGTTAGGTGCCGTCCCCTCGCCTGGCCTTCACTCGGTAATTGAGGATAATTTGAGCGCAGGCCTGTCCACTGTCGGGCCGAGGCTAGGGAGGCGAGGTTAATATGAAAATGATTTTGCATTACCGCTGGCTTTGTGTAGCCAGACGCTCTCTCTCTCTCTCTCTCTCTCTCTCTCTCTCTCTCTCTCTCTCTCTCTCTCTCTGTGTCTCTAATCCTGGCCCGAGGCTGAGGGGGTGAAATCTTGTCAACTCTCAGCTTGGGAAGCAACACCACTGACACGAATGCGTCTCTTCAGCCGTTATTAAGCAGCGCTCTGCCGACACTCATTACACACCTCGTCTCGGGGTGCCATTGGGTTCGGGGGGACGTCCTGACAACACCCCACGAACGACACGGGACGCTCTGTAATGCCCAGTGTGAACGTTCGCTCAAAAACACCACGCTAGGACGAGCTTTGACATGTCTACTGTACGAGTTCAATCATGTACGAGGCTCTGAATGAAAAAAAAAAAAAGAAAGATATTATATGTACTGGGGTTACTGAGTGCAAAGAAAGGTGTTCCTTTATTTAGAGGAGCATTGTAAAGGAACATCACTAAACATCAGGTCATGGTGTCAAAATAAAAACATTTTATTTGTCCTTTACAGCAAAGTTGCGCATTACAACATTAATAAAAACCTAGAGCAGTAAGAAAAGAGCTCACTATAACTACACTTTATCTATAATAAATATAATTATTTAATTATTAAAATATGTCAAACGTCTTATTTATGCATTAACGTGTAAATCTCGTGCCTGAAACATCCTCAACAAGTCTTCAAATGATAGATTATGAACATTTTAGTTCATGAAATATTTTGGAATATTCATCATCCGAATTTCCTGAAGATCACACGAAGAAAAAAAGTGCGTCGTTGTTGTTGTTGTTGTTGTTGTTGTTGTTTTCTTACTTTTCTTTTCATGATATTGTGATATTGACTGACGAAGTCACTTCAAAAGTGTTTGTTACACAAATTATACATTGAAAGAGGTTCATTAATGGAAAAAAACAGACTCACACTCAACAGAATCTGAAGCAAAATGCAGGCGAGAAACAGTGAAAGGAAAAAAAAAAAGAGAGATATCATGATAACACTTTATTTTAAGAACACTTATAAGGGGTTAAATAAGGTCATCTCATTTGCATAATTAAGCTCAAATGAAGCTCAGTATAAATTAAACTTTATTCATAAACACTTGTATCAGGGATCGGTGATGTGACTAACATCTGCATTATTAGTTGTGATCTTTCTTAAGACCTCATAATGCTAATTATCGAGCTTCAGTAAATCAGTTTGATCATTTTACGAGTTTATAAGAGATAAATAAGTCACTGATATAACGAGACATGTTCTATATGCTAAAGCAGAGTGATATACACTTACTGTTCACTTTAATAGGAACACCTGTACACCTCGGCCAATCATTTAGCAGCAGCACAATGTATAAAATCGTGCAGGTCAAGAGCTTCGGTTAATGTTCACGTCATCATCCGAACGAAGAAAAAAGTCTGATCTCTCTGATTTTAACCGTGACATGGATGCTGGTGCCAGATGGGCCGGTTTGAATATTTCAGAAACTGCTGATCTCCTGGGTTTTTCCCACACACAACAGTCTCTAGAGTCCACACTAGTTGTAGCTCATCCACCTCAAGGTTTGATGCGTTGTGTGTTCGGAGATGCTTTTCTGCTCACCACGGGTGTAGAGAGTGCTTGTTTGAGTTACTTTACGATAGGAGTTACTTCCTGTCAGCTCAGACCAGTCTGCTCATTCTCCTCTGATCTCTCTCATCAACAAGGTGTTTCAGCCTGCAGACGCTCGGACGCTCACAGGATGTTTTTTTGTTTTTCGCGGCATTCTGTGTAAACTCTAGAGACTGTTGTGTGTGTGTGTGTGTGTGTGTGTGTGTGAAAATCCCAGGAGATCAACAGATTCTGAAAAAAAACTCAAACCAGCCCATCTGGTACCAACAACCATGACACGGTTAATGTCACAGAGATCAGACTTTTTGTCCATTCTGGTGTTTGGCGTGAATATTAACTGAATCTCTTGACCTGTACTGCATGATTTTATACATTGTGCCTCTGCCACATGATTGGCCGATTAGATAACTGCATGTATGAGCAGGTGTTCCTAATAAAGTGGATGGTGAGTGTATTAGTGATCATTACTTAGAAGCTAAAAAGTACTAAACGATGTGATTTGTCTCCTATAGTCTAAAGTCAAGATCATTTCATGTGTCTTTGGTAGCAAAAAAAAAAAAAAGTTGAGGCCTATATATGTTGTGTCCCTAAAACAAAGATGAGCAAAGCTGAAAATAACGACTGTCTTTTGACGGATGAAAAATAACACCACAGAGCATTAATTATATTTATAGAATTAATACAGAAATGTAGTTTTAGTGCCTTTAGAAGTCTGCAGAAGTCAGTTGACGCCACCTAGAACCGACAGGTACAGTATGTCTGTGACATATTGTTAATTGTACGTTAATGAGTTTCAGTAGTTTGTACAGTATAATGAGGGCATTTTAGTAAGAACTAACACACTCCAGATACATGAAAATAGGCCACGCTGGAGTGGTGCGATGTTGCACATTGATGATTGTTGTATTACGTACAGTCTGGAGTGTGTTATTCCACTTGTACCACAGCGATTTTCCAACGATTATGCTGTTTAATTTATTAATGAAGGACATGGAACACATTTTAACAGTTTATAGTATAGATATAGTCTCTCTCTCTCTCTCTCTCTCTCTCTCTCTCTCTCTCTCTCTCTCTCTCTCTCTCTCTCTCTCTCTCAAATACTCTTCTGTCCTGAAGACTTTCTGTGCTGGGAAAGTTTGCAAAGCACCGTAACCGTTACAAAGCGCCGACACCTGAGACTCCTTCCGCAAATGTTAATTAAAAATCTCTTAACAGAAAATTTCACCACATCAACGATTATACGTTTTAACGTGTTAAACAACACGTTTTCTAAATCCGTTCGTTATTAGCCTAAGATTAATAATAACATATTAGAACGAGCACATTAAGATAAACCCGTCATTCATGTTACAGCCTGAGCTGTGCGTTTGTATCACCTTCTGACCAATCGGATTCGAGAATTCAACCGTGCCGTGGTATAGTAGTTTATCTCAACTGATAATGCGTTAATTAATCAAATGCATCCAGTACAAGTGTCTAGGAATAAAGTCGAATTCATACCGAATAAACCTTTGACAAGTGCATCACAAGTAAGGGTAATTTTAAGAGCTCGAAGGGCTAAATGTCACCGCAGTCATGTAACAGTATAACTCTGTTAACGTCCTCTCTGAACCTCCTCTAACATCCAACATCCTTCCCATGCTGAAGATCTACAAGTCAAATAAATAAATAAATAAATAAATAAATAAATAAGCCGAGGTTCCCCCAGGAGCGCTCCGTCAGGAGTAATTGTGGCACCGATTCGAGCTGGAAAGTCGCCTCTTCAGTGTGATGAAGTCATTTACAAGTATTGATCTGATAGTCAAACTGTGAGCA
>CM042567.1:2520000-2550000 GCA_023630585.1 Cranoglanis bouderius
TGTGTGTGTGTGTGTGTGTGTGTGTGTGTGTGATCATATATTACTCATAAAATACTTATTTTCTGTTTCATGAGGGATTTTAATATTATTTTATCAGATCCTTTCATATAATGTCATGTTTTTATGTCAATAATGTACGCTGTATTTTACTCTATACTTCACTGATGTTAGATTTTATTACTAGGAACTTTCAGATAGCACTGGAACCTGTGTGTATGTGTGTGTGTGTGTGTGTGTGTGTGTGTTGTAAACATTATAGTACATGTGGACATAATAATGCATGGAGATGTCATATCATAGTGCTTGTGGATGTAGTAGTTCATGTGCATGTCATAAACATTGTCGTGCATGTACAAATGGACATCGCAGTGCATGCGGAAGTCGTAACAAGTTGTAGAGCGTATAAACATTATAGTGCATGTGCATGTTGAAAAACATTATAGTGCATGTGGATGTTGTAGTGCGTGTGCGTGTGCACCATGTAGCGAATGTGCAAGTGGGCTCGTTGTAGTGCGTGTGCATGTGGACATCGTGGTGCATGTGGACGCTGCAGTCCACGTGCATGTCATAGTGTATTTGGATGTTGTAGTGCATGTACGGATCATAAGTGTTATAGTGCACGTGCACAATGTATGCACGATGCATGTACACATCATAGTGCATGTGGACATTGTAGTGCATGTACACAGTGACATGCATGTGAATGCTATAATGCATGTGCACTTTATAATGAATGTGGGCGTCATGGTGCATGTGCACATCGTGAAGGTTATAGTGCATCTGGATGTCAGAAACGTTATAGGGCATCTGCGCAATGCGTGTACACGTCATGGTGCATGTGCACCTTGTAGTGCATGCACACAGGGACATGCATGTGGAATGCTATAATGCATGTGGACTTCATAATGAATGTGGATGTCGTAGTGCATTAGGACATTGTAGTGCATGTACACAGTGACATGCATGTAAATGTTATAATGCTTGTGGACATTATAGTGCATGTGGGCGTCATGGTGCATGTGCACATCCTGAAGGTTATAATGCATCTGGATGTCAGAAACGTTATAGAGCATCTGCACAATGTATGCACGATGCATGTACATGTCATAGTACATGTGGACATCGTGGTGCATGTACGCAGTCACATGCATGTGGACATTATAATGCATGTGCACATCCTGAAGGTTATAGCACATCTGGATGTCAGAACATGTTATAGAACATGTGGACGTTTATATAGCATGTGGATATAGAGCTATAGAGCTTGTGTTTCCTCTCGGCATCTGTAGCTGCTGATCAGAGAGGGCCGGAGGTGCGGTCGGCTTCTTTCTGTAATGATCCCCTTATTATTTAGCTTTTTCTCTTCAAATGGAGAAAAAAGGGGCATTCATCATCGTGTTGACCCGCAGGATCACGGCAGCCGAGCTCGCTCTTTGAAAAGTAAAACCGAACCTCGCTTTTAAATAAGATAAATAGTAAACAAATCCAGGCCAACCCTTTAAAAGCGCTCGCCGAGAGATTTACCTCGCCCTGTGGCAAATGATATTTCTTGAACCGGGTTTAAATTTCAAGTGTCTTGGGCTTAGAACAAAAATCGAGAACAAAAGAAAACAGCAAATATTATCTGCTGCCGGGGAAAGATGTCAAGATTGCATCGTGTGTTTTATTTTATTTTTTGTTTTTTGTTTCGTCCGTCTCAAATGTAGGAGCGAGTGAGACTGGTGCTTTGGCAAATCCCAGAATAACACTCCATTTATTTCTGTTTATTTGGCTGGAGCTGGGAATGGAGCACTGCTTTGACACGTTGGTGTGTGGTGTCCGGTGTTGTCAATTTTTTATTTGTATTTTTTATTATCGTTTTGTGTTTGTGTGTGTGTGTGTGTGTGTGTGTAGGTGTGTGTGTGTGATGCTGAAAATGCAATGCATTCATGATGTTAAAGTAGAATGTGTATATTTAACAGTGTAAAATAACCTAAAGCAATAATCCATGATTATAAGATTCCAGGATTTGTAACATTAGTCATATTCATATTTCCAGACTTTTTATTTTTTTATTTTTTTATTCATTTATTCATTTGACTTCAAAACATCCAGCACACACTGTTCTATAATGAAACACATTATATCGGTTTATTTCTAATTTAGTGCTGAGTTGATGAACAGCGCCTCCAAAGATAAAAGGATAAATATCGTCTACTCGGAGCACCGTGTCCATTTGAGGCCAATTACAGTGATGACTGCAATAACTGTGTGGCTC
Organism: Cranoglanis bouderius; assembly: GCA_023630585.1. Taxonomy (NCBI): domain Eukaryota; kingdom Metazoa; phylum Chordata; class Actinopteri; order Siluriformes; family Cranoglanididae; genus Cranoglanis; species Cranoglanis bouderius. The sequence goes on from CM042567.1 coordinate 2,522,258, forward strand.
ATAATAACAGCGCACGCGACATCCGTAATGACCCCGTCCCTTGATCAGCCCTCGAAAGGGGATGAGATGAAAGCACACGGAATCATTTATTTATCCTCATCAAGGGGCTTGTGTCCGAGTTGTCCTTTCAATCTCCATCACAGTGTGGGGTACTTTAGTGTACTTTAGTGTACTTTAGTGTAGTTTGTGCATTTAGTCTTTTATAAAAGACATCATCTTGTAAGAAAGGTTTTTTAAAAAAAACCCAGTATGAACAGCAAATGTTTTTTTTTTTTCTTCATTTTTTCATATTGAGCCTTTTTATGAATCATGTCTGAACATCTAGGAAAGTCTAAACTTCCTAATTAGCCCCGCTTCTCATTTTAAAAGTTCATTTTATTTCTCTGTTTTAAGTATAAGGGCTTTATTTGTTTGTAAAATTTTTGTAAAAGATAAACAGTAAGTGCTAGTTGTTGTTTTTATTTTTTAGCCTTTCTATGAATCGTGAATTGATGGATAACTTTCTAAATGGTCCAAAAATATAATTTTTTTTATAACAAATCATATTTCATATTTTTTTTTATTTGTGATTTGTGATTGATTTTTTTTTTGTCATTTTTTCATACAATTTTTTAAAAAATATTTTTTTATTTATTTATTTTAAGAAACATGCGTGCAAAAAATCTTATGCGTCTAAAAATCTTAATCAGTCCAAAATATAAATTCAAAAATTGCATTTCTAATTTTTTAAAAATATTTTTTATTTCCCTATTTAGACCATAAGGGCCTTATTTGTGTACCACTTTTTGTAAAAAAATAAATAAATAAATAAATAAATAAATAAATAATAATAATAATAATAATAATAATAATAAAAAGAAAAAGAAAAGAAAAGCATGACCAGTAAATATACATTTTTCTTTTTCTTCATATTGAGTCATTCTGTGAAAATGGATTGAGTCCACAATATCAATCAAAAAAGCAATTTTAAAAAAAGTCTCTATTTGGACCATATGCATTTTATTTGTGTACCCTTTTATCTTATTTATTTGTTTGTTTGTTTGTTTGTTATGTAGTTTTTAGCAGTTGTTTTAGTAGATATTTAGAAGTTTATTTATTTATTTGTTTATTTATTTATTTATTTATTTATATTTGACTTGAATTATGCTTGGAAGTCTAGGGAAGCCTAAACATCCTAATTAGTACAAAATATCACTTAATTTTTATTTTTTAAAATTTTTTATTTTTTTTTGCATTTAATAATTCTGTACTCAATAATGGCTTTTTATTTGTGTATTCAATTTTTATTAAAAAAAAAAAAAAAAAGAAAAGAGAAATCTGTCATTTTTCATATATACCTTTCCATAAATCCTGAATGAACCACTTTCAAATTTCTCCAAAATATCAATTAAAAAAAATCTAAATTCTTGCTAACTTTATTAGATTATTAGATCATCATTGACTTCCAATGGTGTGTTTTTGTAAATCGATCGGTAAACCTGCAGCTGTCTGATGAATCTAACAGATACGAGACCTGTTTAACCCATGTGTAAAAAAACAAAACAAAACAAAAAAAAAAACACGTTATATTTATATCTTATTTCCTATAAATTATTGATCACTGATGAGAGAATGTGTGTTATTACTACCTAAATTACTATCTAATGAACCCGACTCATTGGTGCGGGATTCAGAATTCGGAGGAGCAGCTCGACTCCATCAGACTTTCGAAGCCTTTCTTTCATCTCAGGGCAGTTCTTGTTAGGAGTGAGTATGAGGAAAAGGTGATGGAGAGACAGAGAGACAGAAACACAGACAGACAGACAGAGAAAAGGGAAAAAGTGGGAAAAAAAAATTGAAAAAAAAACCTGGGCCCACTATCATTATAGTTTTCTTTTTTTTCCCCTTCTTTCTTTAATCCCACTGATGAAGTCTGGACAGGCAGAAGCATGCTCTCACAGACAGCAATTTCAGCGCACCATATGCGGCTCGCATGTCCGCCCTCGCAGGGGGAGAAGGGGGGGGGGGGGGGAGAGGGGGGGGAAGGGAGAGGGGGGGGCAGGAAAGAAGTCTGAAATACAGCCCTGGCTTAAGGGAGCACCAGATGAAATAGGAATAGTGAAAGAAGGAGGGAGGAGTGAAGAGGGGAGAGGGGGATGTAGAGTAGCTGAGCCTGCTGGCTACTGATCTCTCCTGATTCCCCCTCCTCCTCTCCGCTCACTCCGGACCACGCCGCTATCCATCAACCCTCCATGGTACTGTATTCCAGATCCCAGATCCAAGTCCCGGACCAACTCACGCACTCACACACTGCCTCAATAAAAATATCCACCATCCCTTCCTTTGATAAAATATATACATACATACATACATACACACGCACACACGCACACACACACACACACACACACATATATTCATGCATACACAGTATATACATGACAATGATAGAATGCACACGCAGAGTGATTTGCAGGTAAACAAATGAGACAGGTACTCACACAAAATGGAGGCATGCCGCTTCTCAACCCCCTCGCTGCACCCAGGGTGGTCACGTGACTCCGACAAGCGTGTGCACCTCCATAATTCCTCCCCCTGCCAACTCTCGGGTTTGTGCATAGGTTCTGCAGAGAACAGCTAGACGTGAGATTCGGATGAGTTGTGTGTGTAGGGAAAGGTGTGAGGCATGCATATTACCACATTTCTCATCATCACTGCACCTGTGTTAAAAAAAAAACACATGAACAAAAAACAGAAGCAACAGCAAAAGCTTGATATTAGGCAAACAGTCCATTTTTCGGATGTTTAATCAGAAGTCAAGCTGAGTATGGCACTCTGTCATTTCATTTCTTTTGTAATTTATTAGATGACAAAAATGCATTTCACGATATTTCGAGATAGTTCTGTAGTATCAGGAAATATAGGTTTGCAAACAAACTACCTGCAAATCAGTATTTAATAATAGAGTTCAGAAAGTAAAATGGGTGGTACTTTAATACTTTACACTTTAATGTGTACAAAAATAAATGCAACCTAAAATATCATTATATATATATATATATATATATATATATATATATATATATATATATATATATATATATATATATATATATATATATATATATATATATATATACACACACATATATATGTGTGTATATATATATATATATATATATATATATATATATATATATATATATATATATATATATATATATATATATATATATATACACACATATATATATGTATGTATATATGTATATATGTGTATATGTATATGTATATATGTGTATATGTATGTGTATATATATATATATATATATATACACACATATACATATACACATATATATATGTGTGTATATGTATATGTATGTATATGTATGTATACGTATATGTATGTATGTATATGTATGTATACGTATATGTATGTATATGTATATGTATGTATACGTATATGTATGTATATGTATATGTATGTATACGTATATGTATGTATACGTATATGTATGTATACGTATATGTATGTATGCGTATATGTATGTATACGTATATGTATATATACGTATATATGCGTATATGTATGTATACGTATATGTATATATACGTATATATATGTATACGTATATGTGTATATACGTATATATATATATATATACAGTACTGATTCCCAAACATTAGTTTTCTAGCACAAAATGAAATGTTACAGAAAAGTAACATTAATTACAGAAAGCAGCGTATTACGTAAGAGACACTTTTCAGAAAAAAACACAATGAAGGCTGCTGGGTTTTGCTGCAAAAATAAGAAGCGAGTGCGAAAGTCAAAGTGTCCAGAAGAACTGTGTCTGGTTCTGCAAGATGCTCAATAAAACTTACCAGCTCAATTGCACTATATATATATATATATATATATATAAGTTATACAATAATACCTGTGATACCTCGGAAATGTGTATCGTGACACATAATGTATCACAATATCAATATTACGAAGGTGAGCCAAATGAAAATCTTGAAAAGAAATGAAAATTAAAACATTTTTTTTTAACTACAGGAATCCGTTCTAATCACTGGAACACTCGCATTAAACAAGACGGAGAATGTGTGGGAAATGATTTGACCCAGATTTTCACAATTTAAACAATTTCAACTCTGTCGCAAGAGTCTGATAAATGAATGCATGGCATATAAAGAAAGAAATGCACTAAACTGCAGTTTTAAAAATGCTAACGTTCGTCATGTTGGTGAGTTACTACAGCATAATTATAACTGAATAGGAGCTTCATTAAGGTGCTTTGCACGTTGAAAAACAAAAATGAACCTGTGCTGTATGTTTTTTTTCTGATTTGTGTTAGCGAATGATCTATAAAAGGAGAGTAGGAGACGCTTTAGAGGCTTGCGGTGCGCTAAAATAATTCAATTTAGCTCAATAGACCTTGCTCGGTTACATACAAGGCGAGATCCATAATCCCACATGTAGTCTGTCGGCTCGCATTTCCAGTTTGTGTGATGCTGACCGAGCAGCTTCCTCCTTACAGCCCTGCCTCGACTTCCCATATATACGTACATAATATGTCCACGGCAGCACCTCCCCCTTTGCACCGCCGCCTCGTTTTGGGCCTACGCAGTTAGCTATGAATCAGTGCTCTTCATTTTTTTCTGCCCGGAGAGCGAGAGATACCGAGAGAAGGTTAGGTTTAAGCAGAGATCTGGGAGTATATAATTAAGGCCGGGGAGAGTGGCTCGCTCTTTTAGGTGAGAATTGAAGGGGAATGAGAAGGACTTTGTCTATTACAGGTCCTAAAGTGAGAGCACAGTGGGAGACTGGATCGTTTTCTCACTCTCTCTCTCTCTCTCTCTCTCTCTCTCTCTCTCTCTCTCTCTCTCTCTCTCTCTTTCTTTTCTCTCTGAACTTCTGCCGTATTTGCAGTGGAAAACTAGCTGATTGTGTTTGTGTAGTGTTTAATGAAAGCTCCTAAACTCCATGTTGTCCAGACTCCATGTTGAATTCTGGTTGCATTCTGATTGGTCAGAAGGTGTTGATTAGTTTTCTAGATCAGCAGCTCTGACAGTAGTGCAGCTACAAATCCAAGGATTGGACAGCATTAAGGTTGTAATACGTTATCGTTTGCAGCTCATTCGCAGGGACTTGTACAGCAGACGCTTCGCTAATAATAAACGGACTAAAGAATGTACGCAATCGTTGATCTGTAAGGAAATGCTTATTTAAGATTCATGGAAGGAGTCTCCAGTGTCAGCGCTTTCTAACAGTCAGCTATAACTAACATGGCAAGGTGTGTTTTTTTTTCACTTCAAGTAAGAGAAAATGCGAGGCTGGGGAGGGAAGGACCGTTTATTGCTGCTATAACGTAAGTGAGAATAGGAACGAAGTAACTTAATTTAATTCATTAAATGTAATTATAGATATTTTAGATTAAAATGAACAACATGGTAATCTTTAATCAATAAAAAAAATGCACTTGTTGGCAAGTTGTTGCGGTATAAGAGAAATAACGCACTCCGAGACGTGTGCTATAGGAAAATAATCACCTTCGGGAGCGACGACAGTAACTCTGCGTCATCATACCACACCACCGTTGATTGTTTTCCTATAACATAATACATAACACCCCCAAGACAACATTTTGCTTTTACTTCATCACGCTCACTGATGGACAAATTATGTGAACTTTTTGGAAAATGACCAGTTGGAATCTTTTGACTTTGATTTTAAAAACAATATTTTAGTTACCTCCCTCCCCCACCCCCCACCCCCGCCTTTTTCTTTATCTTACAACCGTTTAAACGCAACGGCTGAGTGAAACGAGCTTTCAGACGGAGGAATAAGAATAAAGAATTTCCGAAGATGTGTGTCTCCATCAGTCCACAATCAGTCACACCATTTCCAAATGGAAAAAAAATCAGTGACATTATTATGAGGTTGTTGTTGTTGTTTTTTTTTTAACTAGAAACCTATTTATTTTTTCACGATTGTACAAAATTCAGCTCTGAACAACATGATATTTAAACTATAAACGTGGAACCTTCTATTCAGTACATTACCTAGATGAAAACCACGGAGTGAATATGAGAAGTGTGTCCTTCTGTGAATGAATCGTCTGACTTGTCTCTCACACTCACACACACACATACATACACACACATACACACACACCCTATGAGACGTGAAATGTGGACAGTGGCAGGGACCACTTTCTTTCTTTTTTTCTTCGTTTTTTTTTTCTTTAATGGTACATGCAGCTGGCTTAAATGTCTTTCAGATGACACAGATGGAGCATGCTGGGAGATTGATGACATTTATGGGCACACACCTATGCAGTCCTGCCCCCAGCAGTCTCACATCAGGCCACATCACCACCACATTAGACGGAGGGAAATGTTGCATGCACAGAGAGACAGATCGAGCGAGAGATAGAGAGAAAGAGAGAGACATTAACGTACCTCTATTCCACAATTCTGGGGTCCATCTACAGTATATAATTCATAATACATAATTCAGTGTGAACATCTCCTTTAAGTAAAAATACACAGTAAAACACTGCACGGCATGCTGTTATAGGGAAATAATCAGTGATGGTATGGTTAATGTCACCAACCTGAAGTTCCTATAATAGCAATATGCCACTTTCACAGTTTCATTTATTAAAATACAACATATTGTATGTTTTATCCATTTATAGATACATCCATGTCACCCAGATGAGGATGGGTTCCCTTTTGAGTCTGGTTTCTTCCTCATATCGTCTCAGGGAGTTTTTCTTTGCCACCGTCGCCTCTGGCTCGCTCATTAGGGATAAATTCATGCATTTAATATTTCTATCCTGAATTTATATATTTCTGTAAAGCTGCTTTGGGACAATGTCCATTGTTAAAAGCGCTATACAAATAAAACTGAATTGAATTGAACAAGAAAAAAAAAACAAGTTCTCATTTATGTTATAGCAGCTATAAACAGTTAAAACACACACACACACACACACACACACACACACACAAAACGTGTGATGTTACCGAAAAACCGCAACACCTCAGAAAAGTTTACATCTTTACCTCTGACTCTAACAAAGCACTGACACTTGAGACTCCTTCCATAAACTTTACATAAACATCACCAACGCTATTTATGCGATTTTCTCTGTTACTGAGCTATTACTATAGAAACAGTAATGTATTCATATAAAGCTCAGTGCATTAATATAAAGCTGACACTATTGTCAGAGCCTTCTGACCAATCAGAGTCCAGAATTCGACAGCACTGCAGTGTAAGTTTCTTTATACCACAGCATGGTTGGATGCTCAAATCTGATTGGTCAGAAGGTGTGCATTATTTCTATATACGGCTCGGACAGTAGCTTCGGCTGTAACGTGAACGATATATTTATATTAATGTGCTCGTTCTAATACGTTATTGTTTCTATAGTAACGGGTCATACACAGGGACTCGTATGGCGGATGTGACTAATAATGAGCATTAAAAAATATATATATATATTGGTGTTTGAAAAACGTAAAATGTATAATCGTTGATGTGGTGATGTTTTTGTTAGGGGACATTTATGGAAGGAGTCTCCAGTGTCAGCACTTTGTAACAGTGCTTTGAGAGAGAGAGAGAGAGAGAGAGAGAGAGAGAGATGATGATGGTGAGGAAATGTTTATCACAGCTATAATGGAGGCGACGACAGGAACTAGCTTGTCTCTCAGACGTTCCACAACATTAAATCTAATTATAAAGTTAAAATGTCCAATGTTTCGAATTAAACACTGTAATTAATAAATTATTAGCATGAATAAATTAAACACTGTAATCGTTGGCAAATTGCTGTAGTATAAGTGGAATAACACACTCCAGATCGTGTGTTATACAAAAATAATGCACTTCAGGGGGGTAACGGTACTCCGCTTGCACGTCGTGCCACATGACATCACCCCCTTCATGCATTATTTTCATGTAACAGCATGTGTGTGTGTGTGTGTGTGTGTGTGTGTGTGTGTGTGTGTGTGATTATCTTAAGTAAAAGAACAGACAATGTGTTTACTGATTATAATGGAAGTCTAAGGGCAGTTGTTGTAGTCAATAAATATCAGAAATACTGTATATGTACGTTTAAAAGACAGGATTTGTTTATTTTCTCCTTTTACTACTTTATCAGACAGAAGAATTTGTCCTCATGTCCGTGTTAACAGTGTAGTTATGAGGCGCTGATGGTGTATGGACACAGCGGACCCTTTCAGAACGAGTAAAGCGACCGGAACTACTTTTTTTTAATTGTTTTTTTTTTTTTTTTTTTAATAAGATTTTCTTTTTTTGTTCTTCTTCTTTTTTTTTTTTTTTTTATTTTTTCCGTTCCTGTGAAACTTCTAGAGTTTTGAATTTGAAGTCGTGTAATTGTCCAACAACTGCCTATAGACTTCCATTGTAAATGTCAGTTTGGCGTTCTTTTCATGTGGAAATGTTTTCCATGATAATCAAACATACTCTAGAGATACAGTGGATAGAGATTATGCTGAAACACTGGAGTATCACGTTAATTGCCACTGATCTGGTATCAGTATCAGGTTGATACCAGAAACAAAATGGTGGATGGGATATCGGGTCAGGTAACAAACGGCAAAGACTGGAATTGGAATTGGAAAGGAAATTTCTATTTGGAGGTGGAAATGTTTACATATAAAGACACTGTTTTTTTCTTTTGAAAGGATTGATATTATTATATTTATGCTTTGTTATATTTATTAAATATATTTGCTGATACGGAAAAGAAAAAGTGGTATCGTGAGGTATTTCGAGAAATGTTATAATGGCAGGTTGGTACAGGAGTGAGGTGTGTGACATGACCTTGACTTTGTGCTTCTCTGGCTCAGTTGGGACATCTTAGTGTGTGTGTGTGTGTGTGTGTGTGTGTGTGTGTGTGTGTGTGTGTGTGTGTGTGTGTGTGTGTGTGTGTGTTAAAGCACCAGAGATGAAGAGCACATGAAGAGCAGATGCTCTTCTCTGCATTTGTATGAGTTTTTGGTTGGGGTGTTGGGTGGGTCGGTGTATGGGGGTCAGCATGACCTGGCCACACTTGACCTTTGACCCCCGTCCCAGGGTTCTCTGTCTGGAAAAAGGTCAAGGCCGGTGCACACATGCTCACTTCACTCATTACGAGAATTTCCTTCATCCAGAAATCATCACCATGTGCCTTAATGTGAAGTCATATATTAGGAAATGATGCATATATATATATATATATATATATATATATATATATATATATATATATATATATATATATATATATATATATATATATATATATATATGTCTTTGTTATGATGGTTAGAGTGGATATGGTGAGAGTTTTTTTTTGTTTTTACATATTTTATGCTAGCTTAACTTTCATGTCCTCATACGTCTAAATGTTCACCTTGTTACTAGAGATATAGCACCATATGAATTTTCATTCCCGATACCAATATCGATACCGAAATCTTGAGTATTAGCCGATACGGATATTCATTCAATATTTTCTTTTTTAAAAAGCTTAAAAAATAATTTTTTTTAATTACTTTATCACTTTAAACAAAACTGCAGCTTTTAAAAGAAAAAAAAAAATCAGTTAAACTCTTTCACACAAAAATCACATATGTCTGCAAATATAATAAATATAATAAAGTATAACATAAATAAAATGATTTTTAAAAAAATAGAAATCAATCCTAATTTAAAAAACAAAATGCAGTCAAGTTTGTTTACATATAAACAACAAAAAAAAATATTTTCCATTTGTTAAAGGATCCTGGATCGAAGTTATTCTTTTTTTTTTTTCCCCCATTCCAACTTTTTTTTTTTTTTTTTTTTTTTTTTTTTTTTGCTTGATTCGGCCCGATGCTGATCCTGGGGACCGGATCGGTGCCATCTCTAATTATAACTTTATCTATAATTGAAGTAGATTGAAATACTGTATTACAACTGCGTTTTAAAACATTTGCTTTTTTTTTTTTCTCGTGACATTTCTCACTTCACTTCAAATTTTCTGATTAAGCTCCAGTATTTTTCAGACGTCCTTCACACGGATGAATTGAGCGCACTGTGTCTTTTGTTACACGAATAATTTCCCAGTTAGATTTCATACCAGTGATAAGCTCAAAACCACCAGGAATGATGTTCTACACTAACATGGAGTAGTTTTTTTTTTTTTTTTCCTCTACGTACAAAGACAGGAAAGAGATTTTACTCATTTTACTTTAAAAAAAAAAAAAAAAAAAGTTATAAAATATAAAGGACAATGTAAAAGCGAAAATGAGTCAAGTCAATTTTAGAGACTTGACTTTCAACGTTTCTCATTGAAAGTGGTAGTGCGGCTTATTTTACTTTTACAGCACGGGATTTAATTTCGGTAGAACAGATTTTCTAAAGATGCAAAGACAGATGAGAAGAAGAAATGCACCTAGACAAGTCCATAGTTTAAGCCCGTAAACTGTCCAGTTTGGGTGAGTCTGTGCCCAGGATAGCCTCCATTTCTTGTTCTTGGCTGACAGGAGTGGAACCTGATGTGGTTTTCTGCTGTTGTAGCTCATCCACCTCAAGGTTTGATGTGTTGTGCGTCCTGAGATGCTTTTCTGCTCACCGCGGTTGTAGAGAGTGCTTATTTGAGTTACTATAGACTTCCTACCGGCTCAAACCAGTCTGGTCATTCTCCTCTGATCTCTGTCATCAACAAGGCGTTTCAGCCTGCAGACCCTCTGCTCATAGGATGTTTTCTGTTTTTCGCACCATTCTGTCATCAATCCCAGGAGAACAGCGGTTTCTGAAAAACTCAAACCCAGCCCATCTGGCACCAACAACCATGCCACGTTTAAAGTCACAGAGATCAGACTTTTTCTTCTTTCTGATGTTTGATGTGAACCGAAGCTCTTGACCTGTGTCTGCATGATTTTATACATTGTACTGATACCGCATTAGCAGGTGTACAGGTGTTCCTAATAAAGTGGACATCGAGTGTATGCTGTGAATTGAATTCGTTCAAGTAATAATTATTATTATTTTTTTTTTTTTTAATTGAAAATAAATGTGAAATTTTTTTAGGAGGGATAGTTGGTAAATTGTTGCCGTATGGCAACAATGTGCAGTGATGGAAAGGATCATATAGTCAAAAAAAAAAAAAAAAAATGTATGAGGTTACAATTTCAATTACTACAAGTTGCAGAGTCTTTTGCCACCTAATAACTGTGTAAACATTATATCTTCTAATAAGGAATTACAGTAAAAAATTATGTGGCTGGATTTACTCACTCAAAATACATATAATAATTAGATCCAAACATTTTGGGTGAAATATCCTTTTAATTCTTTCTCTCGAAACATAAGATTTAGAAAATAAGGTGAAATTGCGAAATGTCTGCAAAATTTCTTACTTTGGATGTGGGGAAAAAAGTAAATATACTGTTAGGGAAGCCGAGTGTTCATGAATGCACATACTACAGTTCCGTTATCGCATGTTGTTGCCATATGGCAACAATTACATTTTACCATTTAACAGAAAACCCAAAACATATAAACTTGTTTAAATGACAAAAAAATAAATGTTACCTTATCTCAGGTAGTGTTTCATTATTTTTTCCTTTAAGTAGTTTTGCCTAAATTTTGAGAGCCCTCTGATGATGACCTTCACCATGCCATGTGATTGCAGAAATGGAAGTGCAAACAGCAGTTCCTGGTCATGTGACATGGACATTTTTTTTTTTGTTATGTCAAGGTTAAAAGACCCCTTTTTCTAGTCACATAGGAAAACAGTAGTTTTGTATTATTGCCTATCAAAAAATTGGAGACAAAATAATTGTTGCCTTATGGCAACACCATGCGGTAAAGGGTTTTTTTTTTTTTTTTTTTTTTTTTTTTTTTTTTTTTTTTTTTTTTTAAATATGTTTTTGATAGACTGGTGTATATATTTAGGGAAATCTGTGCATATCAAACAATGAAACTTTTTTTTTTTTTTTTTTTTCCGGAATCAGGCAAATGTCCTCTGCGTCTGTACTTCACTGGTGTGTTTGTAAGCGGTGTCATTTTGTCACATGAAAGACGTGTTAGCATTAAAAAATAAATAAATAAATAAATAAAAACAAGAAGTAAGCTGGTGATATTTGATCTTGATGTCTGAGCTTATCAATCAGTGGTGATGGGCTGCACTCAGAAAGACTGCGTGTCAACATGTGTGTGTGTGTGTGTGTGTGTGTGTGTGTGTGTGTGTGTGTGTGTGTGTGTGTGTGTGTTTTTCTTATAAATCTAGGTGAAAAAAATGACAAATAAGAGATGCTCAAGGGGCAAAAAAAGTTTACACCCTGCTGTGAGACAGGATTTATTTATTTATTTATTATTATTTTTTTAAAGAATGAAAGAAAGGATGCCATAGCACCGAGAGAAAAAAAAAGTTTTTTTTTATCAACCTGCTGTGTGTTAATAAAAGCTGTTGATTATCCGTAATGCACCAGCCTGCTTGTCCGAGCCTGATGGGGTGACGGAGGAGGAGTGAGGGAGGGAGGAGAGGAGCGAGGGATGGATGCAGACAGTGTTGTATTTCAATATTGCTGCCTTTTAAGGGCGCTGGGGCTAGATTTGTATTGATTCGAATTTGATAATGATTCTATTTGCTCTATTAAATTTGTATATATTCGAGCGGCTCGGTTACACTCGGGCAGAGGGAGGAGAAAAGAAAAAAGAAAAAGAGGAAAAAAAAGGATGATGAGAAAAACAAATTAGTGTGTGAAGGGTGGATTGAGTTGCATGTAATCTTAGAGGAGGGCCATTGGTTTAAAATGATAGGAAGTGTCTGTTATCTGGGAAGTTACTGAGGAGCAGACACAAAGGCTCGGATGGTGTGTGTGTGTGTGTGTGTGTGTGTGTGTGTGTGTGTGTGTGTGTGTGTGTCGGAGCTTGTCCGTGTACACCTACATGTTTTTTTTCCACCCTCAGTCAATGTCACACCTATTTCCTTGCTCATCTCTGGAAAGTTCATGCACATTACACACACACACACACACACACACACACACACACACACACACACACACACACACACACACACACGCGCGCACACACACTTTACAGAGAATGTTCCGGGCAGAGCCAAGAGGCCAGCGGGTCACCTGTTATTAACACGCTTGCCACTTGTAGGCGTCTCATTGGCAGCGCTCGGCGGGCCTGTCCATACCTGTCCATATCCATCAGGCACATACGGAGGTCATTATCAGAGAAGGCCAGCGGGCTTGCAGCACACACACACACACACACACACACACACACACACACACACACACACACACACCTCTGGGAGTGACCGGCAGCTTGGGTTGATGGCCCTCCAGCTGCACTGGTCTGGAGTCGTCCCTCTTCATAAACACATTCATGCCTATTCACACGCACGCACGCGCACACACACACACACACACACACACTCGATAGTGAAGTTATGAACTTCTTCAGCCTGAGATTTGAGCAGTGTGTATAAGTTTTGGCACTGCAGAGACTCAGAGATTCGGTTAGTTCATTAAAATCCTTCCACTATAAAAGTGTTCCATACTTTCATCTCATCCTGACCCTCTACCCGTCATCTACTTAACAATCATTTGTAAATAATTAGAAACATATTTTTATATATTACAGATTGTTTGTTTGTTTCTGTTAGGTATGTTTAGACATTATTCTACAACCCCATTTCCATAAAAGTTGGGATTTTTTCTAAAATTCTCTAAAATAAAAACAAAAATCTGTGATTTGTCGAGTCTCTTGAAACTTTAATTAACTGACAAAAGTACAAAGAAAAGATATTAAATGTTTTCACTGACCAGCTTAATTGTATTTTGTAAATATAAACACATTTAGAATTTGACGCCTTCGACACATTCAAAAAAAAAGTTGGGACAGAGGCATGTTTACCGCTGTGTTACATCACCCTTCCTTTTAATTACACTTTTTAATGGTTTGGGAACTGAGGATACTGATTGTTGCAGTTTTGCAAGTGGAATTTTTGCCCATTCTTGCTTGATACAAGACTTCAGCTACTCAAGACTTCAGCTGCCGGTCGCCATTGTCTGATTCTCCTCTTCATGATGCGCCACAGGAGACAGATCTGGACTGCTGGCAGGCCAGTCAAGCACACGCACTCTGTGTCTACGAAGCCACGCTGTTGTAACATGTGCAGAATGAGACCTGGCATTGTCCTGCTGAAATAACCATGGACTTCCTGGGAAAAGACGTTGCCTTGATGGCACATATATCCCAATATACGCCTCCGCGTCAATGGTACCTTCACACATATGCGAGTCACCCATGCCGTGAGCACTGATGCACCCCCATACCATCACAGGTGCTGGGTTTTGCACCTTTCGCTGATAACAGTCTGGTTGGTCTTTTTCATCTTTGGCACGGAGAACTCAACGTCCGTTTTTCCCGAAAATGAGCTGAAACTTGGACACATCTGACCACAGCACACGTTTCCACTGCCTTTCAGTCCATCTGAGATGAGTTTGGGCCCAGAGAACTCGCTGGCGTTTCTGCATAGAGTTGATGTGTGGCTTCCTCCTTGTGTAATAAGAGTTTCGGGTCGCATTTCTGGATGCAGCGGCGGACGGTGTTTGAAGGTCACGCACATTCAACAGTGGTTTCCGGCCTTGCCCTTTACGCAACGAGATTTCTCCGGATTCCCTGAATCTTTTCACAGTATTATGCACTGTAGATGGTGAAAGACCTAAATTCTTTGCAATCTTGCGTTGAGCAACGTTCTTTTTGAACGGACTGACAATTCTCTCACGAAGTTTGGCACAAAGCGGTGAACCACGACCCATCCTTGCTTGCAAAGACTTTTGGTGGATGCTCCTTTTATGCCCAATCCTGCTACCCTCCCCTGTTACCAATTAACCTGATCCTCCAAAATGGTGTTACTTGAATATTCTAAAAACTTTTCAGTCTCATTTTACCTCTGTCCCAACTTTTTTTTTTGAGTGTGTTGAAGGTATCAAATTCTAAATTTGTTTATATTTACAAAATACAATGGAGTTGGTCAGTGAAAACATTGAATATCTTTTCTTTGTACTTTTGTCAGCTAAAGTTTCAAGAGACCTGACAGATTATTGTTTTTATTGCATTTTAGGGAAAAAAAAAACAAATTTTATGGAAATGAGCTTGTAGAAAGAAAAAAAAAATCCTACGGTTCATATACAACAAATGATTTTTTTTTTTTTTTTTAATCTTTTATTTCTTAACTTTGGACTCGTTTTTGTTTAAATACAGTGGAAAGAAAGAAAGAAAGAAAGAAAGAAAGAACAATAAACAAAAATAAAAAGTAAATAACAATAAACAAAACATTTATAGATAGATAGATAGATAGATAGATAGATCGAGTGATTCATGTTTTATTTTATTTTATTTATTTCTTTGTTTATAATTAAAACATTTATAGCTAAACAAATAGACAGACAGATAGACAGATAAATAGATAGACTGATTGAGTGAGTGATTGATTTAAGTTTTATTTCATTTTATTTATTTTTTGTTTGTAATTAAAACATTCATAGCCAAACAAACAGACAGACAAACAAACAAATAAACTACTAATAAATATAAACAATAGTAGTAGTAGTAGTAATAGTAGTTATAAATAGAAGTTTGTAGTTATAAAAGTGAAGATTTTAAGTCTGGGAGTTATTATTATTTTATTTATATATTTTTTTTTTAACCTGTTTTGCATTTTAATTACACAAATCGGTTATTTGGTGCGACATCCACTTTAAGGGTGAAAACCTTTTTCAAAAAAATTCATCTCGGCTTAAAAAACATTTAACATTTTAGATTTCACACCGCCTAAGAAAATGTATCGCATGCATAATTGATTGGCGCCAATGATTGCCGGAGTTTACTGTCATTTCTCTGCAGAGAGAGAGGGTGGGGGGGGAGAGAGAGAGAGAGAGAGGGAGAGAGAGAGAGAGCTCCTGGGGCTGTTTGCAGTAATAGGATGTTGGATGTTTAATTCAGCAGTGTGTACAGAGAGCCCCGTAGCTTTTCCGTGGCTGCGAAGCTTTTTTTTCCTCGCTCAAACACATACATCTGCGGCGATGACTCTAATTTCGCGCCGAGGCCCAAGGTGAGGCTTCCTCTAATTGCCTGTCATTTTGATAAACTCCATCAAACTCGCACAAATTTGTTTGTCTCACGTTCTTGATTTGAGACGCCGCACCGAGTGTCATTAAACAGCGGTGTAAACTCATTTGCGAAGTCGAGCGTGCCATACGGCGACGTCAGGAAACACGAACACGCTCGTTTCACTGTTACCAACCCGAAGTGTTTTATTCCTCTTACACCACAACAGTTTAGATTTCTTAAAGAGCAACGTCATACATTTTATCTGTTTATAGTTACATTTAATGATGTGGAACGTCTAATCACTTACATTCCCGCAGCTGTAAACAGTCGTTCCCTCACCAGGCTCTTTTTTTGTTCTTTCTCTTCAAGACAAAAAGTCAGACAGTGCGCAAAAACTCCAAAAACTTTTTCTTCTTCCCTCTTTCTTTTTCTGCTTATTTAACATTGTATTTTTTTTTTTCTGTTTTACTTCTTTCTTTCTTTCAGGAAATGCAAATCTATTTCGTTTTGCTAAACATTTTAGATTCCCATTTTGTCACTTCAATGGGTTGTTCTTATTTACAGGTAAAATAACATTTTTAAATGTTTACGATTTAGTATTTAGTTGAAGTCACCTGTTTATATACAGCACTGTGCAAAAGTTTTAGGCACCCTTTTATTTTTTAGTACAAACTTATAGATTTTTTTTTTAATTTTATGACTTCTACTTTATCGAGTCAGTACAAAAAACATATTCGATTCCCAAACATTAGTTTTCTAGCACAAAATGAAATGTTACAGAAAAATGTTTGTATGTCATTAAAGAAAGCAGCGTATTACGTAAGAGACACTTTTCAGACAGTAAACACAATGAAGGCTGCTGGGTTTCGCTGCAAAAATAAGAAGCGAGTGCGAAAGTCAAAGTGTCCAGAAGAACAGTGTCTGGTTCTGCAAGATGCTCAATAAAACTTACCAGCTCATTTCCTTATAAAACTGCACACAATGTTTAATTATTTTTATTTTTTTGTCACACCAGATATTGACTTTGTTTCATTTACTACTGTTTACTGCTCTTTACGGCTCTTTTTTGTTATGCAGAAACATTTAATTTCATTATATTGAAGGCGTCTTTGCTCTACAGCATTTCTTTGCATGTGCCTAAAACTTTTGCACAGTACCGTATCTTAACGTAGGAATGATGCTGGGAAAATCCCAGGAATGGAACTTTTTTTAACCCCTTAAACTCGGCCCGACCCGGTACTCTGTGACTTCCCCTTCAGAAACACCTGAATGCGTCGTTTGAAAGCGAGGTATCCGGACTTTATGTTGCATGACGTGAATCTAAACAGGTAAACAGTTTAGTTTGTCCATTTTTTAAAAGCAAATGCATAAAAATTCCTAAAAATACTCTTCATTTTGTTTAGTCATATGCCATACATGATATGAAAGTTTTCGATGAGTTGTTTCCGATTAGCTCTACACTTCTGCCCCTCAAGCTAGCAAATGCCCCGTAATCATCTGTAGTTTTCATTACATTTTTGGGTTTTAGTTTGGTTTCATAAAAAATATAATGCAGTGTAATGCAGAAAGCTAGGAGTTTGTAGCTATTATATGAAGCTATTATTATTATTATTATTATTATTATTATTATTATTATTATTATTATTAGATAAAGACTTAGATGCATCCTGATCCTAACTGCGCAAAAACTACAACCACGCTAAGACCATGTTAACTTATTGTGAGCCAAACCTCACTGCCAAGAATTTATTTGTGATGTCACACTCCACAGTAGTGGTTAATGGCTCACACTGACCGCTTTAAGAAACTGCAGATTTCCATAAGTATTCCTTTTTTTTTCTGCTAGTCTACCAGGTTAAAATGTTATAATTTTATTGTGGCAGTTGTATACCGTGTTTTACTATCAAAAAAGTTTAAGTCGTGCTGTCCGTTTTGTCTCTGTACCAGTGTTATTGTGCAGAGGTGTGAATTTGTTTGCCCAGCGGGAGGCTCACACCCGTCTCCTTTCCCATCAGAATCACGATACTCTACACACAGAAACCCAACAGTGTCCCGATTAATCTTATAACAGACTTGCGGCGATAAAATAATTCATTTGTTTACGCCGATTGAAAATGTCCGATAAGATAATGTCCATTCTGCCAGGGGAATATAATGCCAGTGTACCGTGTGAAGAGGGAAATACTGTTCTGCTGTAGTGTCTGCACTGAGAGGCTGGAAATATACCACAATTTTGGTTGAAAATCACAGTGCGGCATCGAACACAGCGATTCTGTCCTCACAAGTGCCTTCGTTTATGATCATGAAATCAGAAACTGAGCGAAAACAGGAAGGTTTATGTCCAACCAAAATAACAACCAGGAAATTCACGCTTGCACCTGTATGAAAATTAAACTAAAAATCGTAAAGAGTTTTGATTTTGTGTCCTGGGCGTCACGTAGCGGCAGAGACCGGATGCAAGCGCAGGCTGTTAATTGGCTCACACGTGAAACCGGAGCTACAAAATGAACAAGGAGAAGGAGGCAAGACACGCACAACAGAAGCTTTGCAATGAAACACTTAAACAACACAACTTCGTCAAGGTGAAACTGAAAACAGGTGTCTATAATAAGGAGTAACGAAGGACTGGTGGTGGCTGCTGGGAAATGGAGTCCGGTACGGCCATTTCGTGAGTCTGCGATGTTTTTTGGGTGTAACTGGCACGGATGCGGGTTTTAGGCCGCCTGAATTATCACACGCGTGTTGTGTAGTGCGTTAGTGTGCAGACGTGCTTCATTTGCTTCATCGAGAAGTACCCAGGCTGGCGTTCATTTCCCATCCGCAACCGTTACGAACGGTTGAAAGACGGAGAAATTCACCAATTTAGCCAAAAAAAAAAAAACCCTGATCTCCACAAAGTGCAGCCCCGGTCACACGGCTCCACCCGAGTGCTGCAGCATTCATATTCTTTAAACCCGATGTTTATGTTATGAAAATAGAAATCATGCAGTCGAGATGCATTTGGGGCGAGTGTGCGCATAAAAACCGAGCTGTAGAGCAAATGGAGAAAAATGACAGGGGAGAGAAAGTGAGGAAAAATGAAGATGGCAGAGTGGACGGTACTTTTCTTTGGGGATTTGATATCCTTCTCAGGGGGGGAGAAAAAGGAATGAAGGAGGAGTCCTTTCATTCCTGCTGAGCTCCACCAAACAGCTGAAAAGAGAAAGAGGTGCAGCCATTTTTATTTTTTATTCCCCTGCCTTTTTTTTTTTTTTTTTTTTTTTTTTTGCAAGGTTGGATTTCACTCCCGTAATTTTCTCATCATTCAGCCACGCAGCCACCTGTCTCTTCCCAAGATTCCCTTCCTTTGTCTCTTAAATAATAAGCCTGCATCCGCATGCCAAATGGAGAGTGAGAGGGAAATGACCAGAGAGAGAGAGAGAGAGAGAGAGGAAGATGGAAGGTGTGCAAAAGAAAATGAAAAAGACTTTTTATTTCTCCTCTCTCCACAATCCATCCACCATCTCCGCAGCGCAAGGAGCCATTTTGTGGTCTGCTTCATTACAGCGATTTTTATTCAGCAGTGCTGGAAGGTGATGAGGCGATGCGCCGGTCACCGCTTTGCTCCGCTCTTAGGGGCCCGGAGTCAGCTGCAGTATGAGCTAGAGGCGAGTCGGGGGGAGGGATGGGTAGGCGGACGGGGGGCAGGTGGGGAGAGGGGGAAGCAGAATTAGACAGAAGGACCCCGGGGTTGGAGGCCAGAGCTCAAGTTCATCACCGCAGACAATGGAAAGCTCTTCAGAAAGCGACTGGCCAGACGGAGATGTTGGCTCCTGGCCTCAGTCATGTATTACAATGCAGTGATGGCAGTGATGGAGGTTATAATGTCTCTTTCTATTAATTTTTCTCTCCGTGTTTGTTCAGACCTTAACGAAGCTCAATTAATAATGCATCACGAACAGCTCGGCTCAATCCGGACACGTGTTTTGGATCCACGTCGTCATTCCAGGAGATGTTTTAGAAGCTTGTTCAAAGTAAAATGTGTCAAGTTTTACAGCATGAACATTTAAGGGCTTGGGAATCATACACACTTTTCTAATTTTATAGTACACACCTAAGGGTTCTTTGGTTGTCCCCTGTCAGAAAAGGTTCCAAGTAGAACCAGTCTAGGAAGCTAAGAACCTTTAATTAGCCAATGCACTCTTGATTTTGTAAAAAGGACAACAACAAAAAAGTCATGGCCACTTTAGGAATCATGGGTTTAGGAATCATGCACACTTTTATATAGTACACATTTCAGGGTCCTTTGATTGTTCCTCTGGTTCTCCTGTCAGAAAGATTTCCAAGTAGAACCTTTCTATGATGCTAAGAAGTCTTCACTATTAATTGAACTCTTTAGACAGTGAGATATCCCAGGATTTCCTGAAAAGGAAAACGTGTCCAGTCTTACAGCATGGACATGTAAAGGCCTTGCACACTTTTCTAGTTTTATAGTACACACCTAAGGGTTCTTTGGTTGTCCCTTGTCAGAAAGGGTTCCAAGTAGAATCCTTCTAGGGAGCTAAGAACCTTTAATTATCCAATGGGCTCTTAAGAGGGTAAGATATTTTGGAATTTTGTGGAAAGGACAAAAAAGAAAGTATTGGCATGTTAGAGTTTGGGAATCATGCACACTTTTTATATAGTAGACTTTTAAGGGTTCTTTGGGTCTCCCTCTGCTTTGTTTATCAGGAAGGGTTAGAAAGCAGAACCCTTCTAGGAAGCTGAGAACATTTATTTATTCAATGAACTCTTAAGAGATGGAGGTATTTTGGAAGTTTGTAAAAAGGAAAATTTGTCCAGTCTCACATCATGGACACTTAAGGGCTTGGGAATCATGCACACTTTTCTGGTTTTATAGTACACGCCTAAGGGTTCTTCGGTTGTCCCCTGTCAGAAAGGGTTCCAAGTAGAACCCTTCTATCATGCTAAGAAGCCTTCACTATTAACTGAACTCTTTAGACAGTGAGATACCTCAAGATTTCCTGAAAAGGAAAATTTGTCCAGTCTTACAGCATGGACATGTAAAGGCCTTGCGCACGTTTCTAGTTTTATAGTACACACCTAAGGGTTCTTCGGTTGTCCCCTGTCAGAAAGGGTTCCAAGTAGAATCCTTCTAGGGAGCCAAGAACCTTTAACAAAGAACTCTTAAGCAGGTGAGATGTTTTAGAAGTTTGTTAAAAGGAAAATCGAGTATGTACACTTAAAGGCTTGGGAATCATGCACACTTTTATATTGCGCACTCCTTTCGGTTGTTCCTTTGGTTGTCAGAAAGGGTTCCAAGTAGAACCTTTCTAGGAAGCTAAAAACCCTTAACTATCCAGTTAACTCTTAAGAGTGTGAGAAATTGTAGAGATTAAAAAAATAAATAAAAATTAGTCATATTAGTCTAGTCTTACAGTATGGACAATTAACGGCTTGGGACTCTTTTATATGTAGTACACTTGAAAGTGTTGGTTCTAGCTCTGGTTCCTCTATCAGAAGGTTCTGAATAAAACCCCTTTAGGAAACTAAAAACCTTTCATTATCAAGTGAGTTCTTAAAGAGTCCAAGTAACAAGATAGCTAAATGTTAAATGCCTGACAGGTTCTAGGAGAAAATAATGAATATAATGTACATACAAAAAGGTTCTTGATTGATCATTAAGGGCTCTTAGCTTACATAGCTACTTAAAACACTTTCTTAGAGGAAAACGCTGTTTGTTTTAATTAAAATCTTTTTGAAAAATAAAATAAAATACTAATAAAGACCCTCGTAGACTTGTAGGGAGAAGAAATCTTTTTAAAAAAAGTTAATGATTTATCTGTAACGTGAACATCGGACATAAAAAGCAAAAAGTCGTCGTCCTAATGAAAAGGCAATTCCTGTCCCGGCTAAATTATCTCTTTATTTTTTAAAATTAATACTCAATATTTTATCATTTTTATATATATTTAATATGCTCTTTGCATTATTTCAGGCGGAGAAAAGAAAAGTATCCGTCCGCATTCGTTCCGCCGCCTGGCTTTGATGAGAACCTCAAATGTGAATTATAAAAGTGCTCCAAGAAGAAAATGAGTAATAATTTAGTAATAAAAGTATGAATAATATATAATAATAATGGTATTGAGGAGGAAAGTCCTGAGACCGAGAGAAGAAACGAGGGCGTGGATACTTTTTTGTATGTAGATGAATGCTGACGGTTGTGTTGTTGTGCTGGAACTTAAACCTTAAACGACGCAGATTGTGGCAGCTAATTAAAGTCTCGGTACGTCTGTTAGAGATTGTATACGACAGGATTAGATGAAATCTCCTTTATAAGGTTTTTATTCGAGGCGAGCGGGATCTCGGGGGGGGGGGGGGGGGAATTAATTCACACCTGGCATGGTACACGATTGGTCTGAGGAATCATTTGAGCCAATTTAGAGTGTCATACCCCTGCAGAAAAAAGCAACAGGAACCTTCATAGACGTTGTAATGGTTTTAATGGTTATAATGGGAACTGTATTCGTTTTAATGGAAACTGTAATGGGTCTCTACTGGAATTTTATTTTTGTCTTCTACTGGTGGCATGTTATGTCTTGTGGATACCATTAAGGACCAATAATGATAATGGTAATGTTTATAATGGTTGGCTGATGGTTTGTAATGGTATTTGTATTGGAAACCATTAGAATTTCTGTGATGATTTCAAAAAATTTTTTCAACATGCATAAAGTTGAGGAAATCTGAACTCACTTGTTGCGCCGTTGCTTCTCACGCTCTCTCTCTCTCTCTCTCTCTCTCTCTCTCTCTCTCTCTCTCTCTCTCTCTCTCTCTCTCTGGCACTCAGACTAAACCCGTTTAAGCCGTTCCAGAGATCTTAATTGTCCTCCATTTTAACTTGAGCTAATCTCTGTCATCTTGCTGTTCTGAAACGTGCGAAGTCTGACCCAAGCCTCCATTTTACCTTTTACTGGTCGCTTGTTTCTTTCTTTCCCTTTTTCACTCTCCATACCTTGTCATTCTCCTTCCCTCTCCCTCAATCTCTTTCTCTCTCTTACTCCTTAACCTCTTTTATTTTTTACATTTTTTTTTATTTAAATTTTTTTTTTTTACACACGCTAATAGTTCAGCTGAGGAACTGAACTGACGAAATGATTTTTCCCCTCAGAAAGTAGCGTTTTTAAAACTAATGTATAAAAATGTGGATTATTACGACAGTATTACGGTGATTGAACTGGGACGGTAATGTCAATAGAGTCATTTACCTGTTCTGCTCTGTGCCTTAATGGACCTGCTGAAATGGCCCAGGCTATTTCCTCCACTCCTCCAGTTTAGCGAGTTTTTAAAGTGAAAAGATTCGAGACTTTTTGTTCATGGATTTGAGGCTGTGGGGATTTTTTTTTAATTAACAGACACCATTTTACTTAAACCGGTGTTTTCAAGTTGATGGATTTTAGGTTTGCTACGTTTGATACGTCGGTTTATATTGAGGGATGTTGAAGTCGTTAGACTCATTTAATTGCATGTATTTAGTAAAAACTGTATTCAAATATTTTAAAATTTGTATTATTTAGTATATAATTCAATTTATTTACATTTACTTAATTATTTTTTTATGATTAATTTTATTATTATAATTATTTTGCATGAGGAATAAGTAGCCCATTGACTGCGTACATGTTTACGTCTCCTATGAAAATATCATTTTATCATCAGATTTGGTAATTGTAATGTTATATATATGTTATAACACATGTAACACCAGCTTGATGTTGAGTTCTGGATTCTGATTGGTCAGAAGGTGCTGATTAATTTTCTGTAACATCAACCCCAACGGTAGTGCAGCTCCAGATCCCAGGTTTATTTACATTAATGACATTTCTAATTCGTTTCTATAGTAACAGCTCATTCAGAGGGATGTTTTCCGTGAGGCGTGGTTTAACATAACATGTACTTAAGGTGGTCATTATTCACGCACGGATTCATAAAACTCGCGTCGTAGTCAAGGTTAGCTCTTCGTGATCAGTACATGCCTTAACTCGCCATTATTCATATTTAAGTAAGTATCAATTCAGGGATTAGTGCATGATTATTCGTGTACTGTTATTGTAAAGTGTTACCAAAGTAGCTATAAATGGATAAAAAAGTATAAAGTGTTGTGCCTTAATAAATAATAAATGATAATCCTTGGAAGATTGTTGCGGTAGAAGAGGAATGAAACGCTTCAAGACGTGCTGTTATTGGAAAATACTAATCACGCCAACCCATCGTTGATTATTTTCCTACAGCAGCATGACAGCAGCAGTGTGTGTTATTCCTTACTTATAGCACTTTTACGTTCTTGCTTAGGTAAGCCCGGTGTAAATGACTCAGGTAGAAGTAGATATGATGTCACAGTGTGTATAAGTGGTCAAGTGGTCATTTCTAGTGCACTAGCCTCGTAGCGCACTTGTTCACTAAGGCATGGACGAATGAGCGTGACAGTTCTCCAATCACTACAATAGAGAAACCATCCATTTTAATCAAAGTTGATTCTTCACAGAGGGCAACACTGAAAAAAAAAAAATTAATAATGTATGGATCAACATATTTAAATTAAGGGCAGAATTTCCACTTGAGTAAAAATATGTAGCTTTAACACACTGATATAATGTTCATGTTGTTAAAATAAATGAAGCCCGTACATGTGTGTATTTCCGTTCAATGAGTTTAACCTGCTATCAATTACATATTTGCTTTTCGTCGAACTTTCATATTTTACTTAAGTGGAAATTCTGTCCGTAGGTGAAATACCTTGATTTATGAATTATTTTTCGTCAGTCTTTCAAAAACAAATAGCTAATTATCCAAAAAACAATGTTGTTTTTGTTTTGTTTTTTTTCAAATTTAAGAAATGATGGAGCACACATTTTTGGAGACAGGGTTTTTTTTTTTCTTCTTCTTGGGAATAGACTGTTGCAACGCTATAGATGTTATAGATTATTTCTGAATAATGCGTTTATTTACATTTTCATTCTTTATTTTATCAAAACTGTTTTAATGGTTTGTTCTCAAATTTGTTCGAGTCGGACTTCGGTGAAAGTGTAAAACCAGTGGAATTGTATTATTCTCCATTTTGACCATTTTGGAGGTAGAGAGAGGGAGAAAGAGAGAAAGAGGGGGAGAGAGAGAGAAAGAGAGAGGGGGAGAGAGAGAGAGAGAGAGGGGGGGAGAGAGGGGGGGGGGGGAGAGGGAGAGAGGGAGAGAGAGAGAGAGAGAGAGACAAGCCGAGTGAATTGAAGTCATTTTGATGAAAAATGAGGACCAGGCTGATTTTGGACAGCTCGGAGAAGCTGGCGGTGATGTCATTAAACGACAGCCCGGCTGATAAGGTGAGGCGGCCGGCTGAATAAATAAATAAATTAAATGAATGTCTTATATATTCTTTTCACCTCCCTTCAGGGCTTCCTAAAATCCAGACCAAACCCCCCAAACTCTGTTCCTCGCCCCCTTTATGCCCCAAATCCACCCTTATGTAGGGGGGAGAGATTTGAATTCTTGGCTTGGTGATAAATAATAAATTTCACTAATACACATTTTTATCTCTCTCTCGCACACACACACACACACACACACACACACACACACACACACACACACACACACACACACATATATATATATATACATATATATATATATATACATATATACACTCCCCTGTTAGTCTGTTTCCTGCACTAATCCCAAATAGGATGCAAACAGGAATAAGAATATGAATAAGAGCATGAATAAGAAGACAAGCACATTTTATAAACATCTGTGTATGTGCCTCCTAGTAGAGAGAATTCCTTGCAGAAAGGAGACAGGATGGAACGTCCCATCCCGTCCCGTCCCATCCCATCCCGTCTCGTCCCGTCTCATCTCGTCCCGTCCCATCCCGTCTCATCCCTGTGTTTTGTGTGTGGAGTGTCAGTGTGTGTTTTTCCAAAGTCTAGAGACCGCCGAGAAGCACGTTTGTAGAGCTAGGAGAAAGCACCAGCAACTACGAGTGTGTATGAGTATGAGTGTGTGTGTGAGTGTGTGTGTGTGTGTAAGCGCACAGGAGGGAGAGAGGGAGTGTGTGTGGGGGAATTATGCACTCTGGATGTTGCCTCGTGCTTTAAGCGGCCAGGTAGCGCACGCCGGCTCTCTAAATAAGCAGCTCGCATTCACGAGCCCCATCAGGACAGGAGGCAGGGCTGCAGCCTGGGTGTGAAATCTCTCTCTCTCTCTCTCTCTCTCTCTCTCTCTCTCTCTCTCTTTCCAGTCAGCACACACACGCACGCACACATACACATGCATGAACACACACACACACACACACACACAAACACACATACACACATGCGCACACACTCAGCGTCTGAGCCGGTAGCTCTCCACTAGTGTAGCCACAGCAGCAGCAGCAGCAGCCTGGAGGAAAAGTGAGGAGTGGACGTGAAAGAAAGAAAGGAGAGGAAAGAACAGAAGGTCAGTGTGGTGCTTCTGTCTTTCACGCTCTTTGGAGGGAGTTTGCTCAACGTATACGTGTGTGTGTGTGTGTGTGTGTGTGTGTGTGTGTGTGTGTGTGTGTGTGTGTGTGTGTGTAGTAGAGTGGGAGAGGCTGAAAGTATTGATTGTGGGAGAGTTTGTGGGAAGTGCACTCTTGTTTGATCCTGCCAGGTGGGAGCAGGTGGGAGTACTGGCTGTGTGTGTGTGTGTGTGTGTGTGTGTGTGGAAGGGGGGGGGGGGTGAGTAGTTGTTGGGGGGTGTTTTATAGAGATGATGCTCGGTCGGTCTGTGTTTACAAGCGCAAACGTGTGTGTGTGTGTGTGTGTGTGGGGGGAAAAAATTTGATCTGATGCATCTGATGTGTGTGTGTGTGTGTGTGTGTGTGTGTGTGTGTGTGTGTGTGTGTGTGTGTCTTTTGCGAGTGCATGCCTGTTGGACATCTATAGGTGTCTTAATGTTAATTCCAATCAGGATGCGGGTGCTGAGATCGAGTGGGACACGCCGTCCACTCCACGTGAGCAACACGTCCAAACGTCAGCGAAATTCTTGTGAACGGAGAGAGAGTGTGTGTGTGTGTCTGTTTGGGGGGGGGGTTGGATTGTCAGGTAGTTTGAGGTCACAGCATCCATGACCCGAACACGTGACCTGAACGCACACCTAACCATGGGAGTCATCCTAAAATCAGTTCCTGGCACATTTTCACACACTTTGACACACAAACACACACACACACACACACACACACACACACACACACACACACTCCATGCTGTTTAAGATCAAATTTCAAACATAATATTTGTATGTTTAATTCCGTACTTCCTGTTTACTGAAAAACGTTTCAACTGAGATTTGTTTTTGAAGTAAAACGCAATTCCTCGATTTTTTTTATTTTATTTTATTTTGGTTTTTTTTTTTTGTAAAAATTTAAACAAGGTTAAAAAAAAAAATAGAATAAATCAGAAATGAATTTGTGGTTTTATTTCATTTTAATTTTTATTCTTAGACATTTTAAATGTTTCTGAAGGCGGAGCCGAGTGATACGACGACACGATAGCTAGATCACGATGAAATGTCGCAGTACGCTCTTCTGAGACATCGCAGGTTTCGTTTTTACGGCTTT
>CM042567.1:2560000-2657500 GCA_023630585.1 Cranoglanis bouderius
GGAATAAGAAGAATAAAACACTTTAGGTTGTGCTGTTATAGGAAAATCATCAACTCTGGGTTGGTGATAGTGATGCGGTGAGTCTCTGAACAAACTCAAACAAACACACTGTTGATTAATTTCCTTGTTTATTACTCTCTTCCTCAAAGGGTTCTTCATGAAAAGTAGGTCCTACATAGAACTTTCAGTGTTACCTCAGAGTGGAAAACTTAACTGTACCTAACTGTACACTTTCACTTGGTTCGTGTACTAATATTAAATAATAGTAATTAGTGGTCTTTTATTATTATTATTTATTTATTTTTATTTTTAGAACTGTCTCGCCACCAAGTCCCTGATCCAGATGACATCAAATGTTCATTTGAGATACGCCGAATGCCATATTTCGCAGTATGCATTTAGTTCGCAGTTAAAATGTTTAGGATTTGATGTGGCTTGGATGTACCTTTAGCGCTCGCAAATGAGTAGCTAGATCACGGAAGACCAGCGATCGATCGATCAAGCCGAGGGGACTTAGCATGAAATGCTGACCGGCCAGGCTGTCTTTATTAGCACGATTACTCCAATTACTCAAAAGTGAGTCGATGAACTTTCAGCATGGCAACGATCCTTATTTATCAGATTTACTTACAGTAAAGTTGTGTGTAAATGTTCTCGTGGCCAAACTAAAACAAAACAACCTCTCACCAGATTTACACCAGATTTTTTCTTCGTAATCTCATGTGTTTAACGCATGCTGATACACGCCAATCAGCTGTAAATTCCCAAACACATTCACAGCAAAGCTGATCTACAGAACTGTGCAAAAGCCTTAGACACATGCAAAGAAATGCTGTAGAGCAAAGATGCCTTCACAATAATGAAATTAAATGTTTCTACATTTAGAAAATACTATAAAGAGCAGTAAACAGTAGTAAATGAAACAAAGTCAATATTTGGTGTGACAAAAAAATTAAAAATAAAAATAAAAATAGTAGTCTCCGGTATAATTAGTGCAGTTTTATAAGGAAATGAGCTGGTAAGTTTTATTGAGCATCTTGCAGAACCAGACACAGTTCTTCTGGACACTTTGACTTTCGCACTCGCTTCTTATTTTTGCAGCGAAACCCAGCAGCCTTCATTGTGTTTACTGTCTGAAAAGTGTCTCTTACGTAATACGCTGCTTTCTTTAACGACATACAAACATTTTTCTGTATCATTTCATTTTGTGCCAGAAAACTAATGTTTGGGAATCTAAAATGTTTTTTTTTTTTTAACTGACTTGATAATGTAGAAGTCCTAAAATAAAAAAATCTATAACAAAGTTTGTACTAAAAAAAAAAAAAACTTTTGCACAGTACTGTACATTTAGCCACGCCCACAAAACTCCATAGAAGGCAAATCTCTCAGAGAGCTGAAAACGATAAAATGGCGACTAAACAGTTGAAACCATGGCGCCATTACTTTTATCTTGATTGAACAGCTTATTTGTCTTCATTTGTGGATTTGTTTTGGATCACTATCTTTCTGTGTAATTGAAATAAATGCGATTTTAAACTCGTATAATTTTTTTTAAAAAAAATCACAGGAACTCCGACGATTATGCGATTTGAAGTCGATGGATCGGGGTTCTCATTCAGGATCTCTCATAGGACGCAAACATTTTTCATACGGATTTTCTTCAATTCCACATTCCTTGAGTAAACGCTCCGGCGAACGATTTTTTTTTTTTTCATATCCACTTTGAAAGATGAGGCCCACTAAACAACTGCACTGCTGGAAACGACGGTTCCTCAGAAGTTCTTCAGATGTTCTCCTGAAGATGTTAGCGTTCTAAAGGGCTTCCATGTGGAACCTTTCGTGAAAGGGGAAAAAAAAAAAAAAAAAACACCTTCGCACGGTTCTACCGAGAATCTTTAAGTAACTCGTTAAAGAATTGTTCAAGATGCTGGAGTATTATCAGGATTTGCTGAAACAGTTCATGGAAAATAAGCTTGCGAAATAAACCTCGATTCCTGTATTCGAATTTCAAATCTAATATAGAGTACAGCACGCACACACACACACACACACACACGCACACACACACACACACACACACACACACAAACTTACTAGCCATATATTTGTGATACCAGCTGAGCAGCTCTACAGGAGAAAGTGTTTAATTTCCTGCCGTTGCTCTCTATCTCTCCGTCTTCCTGCCTCACCTGTGTCTCATCTTCTTTCTTGCTTTGATCGATGACCACTTTTATGTTAGTGATATATATATATATATATATATATATATATATATAATTTTTTTCTTTGTTTCCTTCCAAAAATGTCTCATGTATGGTCTTTTGTAGATGAATATCAACAAACCCTTTTTTTTTTTTTTTTTTTTTGCAGTGCTCAAATGTGCACAAATCACAAATCTCGAAAAAAGTATTAAGAGCACAGAACTTGCCTTGAATAGGCTGCGCGGATTAGCGACATGCTCGCGTGGTACGAAAAAAAAAAAAAAAAAAAAGACAAATCACTCCGAGGCATTCCTCAACACATTCCCCTCTTAGCCTATAGCGTTTCTAAACATTTTTCACCTTTTCATTTTTAGCCTTGTCCTTTAGCCTAAGGTATTTTCTTCATAACTGCAATAATTACCTCGAGCAATTATAATCCCAGCGCCTTGGAGATAAAGGTAAAGTTTATAGAGAAAAAAAATTGCGCCCGGGCCCCGGTGCCGCAATCGTAGCATTAAAACGTGGGCTTTCTTCTCGGTGACATTAAAATGGAGGGATTTTGTTTATCCGTGCCTTTGTTTATTTAACATTTCGCTCAGCGGGGGGAGTTTTCAGATAGCTTGTTTTCAAGACGGTCCCTGCAGACAGCGAGCAAACACTCCACAGTTTCATCAAACAGAACAATGCTCAACTTTTCCCCTCCTCAGCGCCACGCAGCCAAATGCGCCAAAGCAGCGGCGCAGCTGAGGATGATTGAAAACGATTGTCATAATTTTTTCAAGTCTGGAACAATACGAAGGCGAGGATCTTCTCTCTCACTCTACATTTCTCTCTCTCTCTATCTATCTATCCATCTATCTATCTATCTGAATCACATGAATGTGCCTCTTCTTGAGGAAAAAATAGTGTAAAAACAGAGATGCAGAGGGATGAAAACATTTCATTTACCTTTTTTTTTTTGTTGTTGTTGTTGTTTTTTTGTTGTTGTTTTTTTTTTTTTTTTTTTTTTGCGACTGGTGTGCGGCTAATGAATGCAGCGGTGCATGAGGAAAAGGAGATGCGATCTCTTTACAGATCGAATCAGCGCATGGTTTTGAAGGGAGATGAAAAAACGTTATTGTAGGCAGATGAGAAAGGAAGAAGCCTCGGGGATTTCAAATGCAACGCAGCGCTATTTACCGAACCACAACATCACACCACAGCACACGTTCTGGAAATTTCCGCGCCTGCGTCCACGCGTTAGTGGCGTGCAAATGAAGTCGTGCGATGCCGACGTGCCGCTCGAGTTGAGAATCGGTTTTATATCACTTTCTATAAATCCTATATGAATCGGGAATGTCGTTATAACAGGTCATAAAGCATAGGTAGGATGTACGATATGCTGTAATACGTGATCCTTGAATCCAGGAGTCCTTGCTCATGGGTTACATAACACGTTCTTGTATCTGTGAACACTGTAGGCGCTAATGCTGGATTCTGGATTCGATTGGTCAGAAGGTGTTGATTAATTTTCTATAAGAGCAGTAAATCACAGGTTTCTATTAACGCGCTTGTCCTAATATGTTATCGATTCTATAGTAGCAGCTCATTCGCAGGGACTTGTACGGCAAGTACAGTGGAAATGGAAAGGAAAATGTGTGACGTTTTCTGTAAGGAGATGTTTATTTAACATTTCTGGAAGGAGTCTCCAGTGTCAGAAGGTCTTTCGGCCATGTAGGAAAGATAAAATGAAGTTCAACATGATTTTTTTTTTAATTTATTCATTAAGCAATGACATATCATATTTTTATCCATTTATACTTATACATTTTAATGCTATGGAACTTCTGTGAAACAAGTTAGTTCCTGTTCTTGCTTTAGTACTATAGGAGGGTGGTTCCCTCACCAACCTCCTTTTACTCTCTTTAGAAGAGGGGTCATGCCATGAGAAATCAAATTTTCCTTGATCTTTTGACATGTAAGAGGTGATTGTAACATTAAAACGTCCTCCAAGCTCCAAAAACGGCTTGGATTTGTGATGTCACACCGGCAAACCCGTTTGCATATGACGGCCCCCTACAGCAAGACGGCGAAACCTACTTTTACATCATGGCGCCGTTGGCCCCGCCCACTGGTGCTCAGTCACTGAAAACAGTTCTGCACATATTATGGCAGGGGGCGCTGATAATCAATTCATAGGCAAAGATGGACGTTAGCCAATCATAGCAGTTACATTGAACTCTTAAAGGTAAAGGACACAAAAAAACGATCGTTTCAGTCAGAGGGTCAGAGACAGGGTGGAAAAAGGTCATAAATTACAAAATTTGTGCCAAAAAAAAAAAAAAAAACTTAACTAATATTTTAATTACACCTCAGGGAAGATAATAAAATAAAAAATTAAAAACATGTCATCACCCCTTTAATAAGACCGAGAAATCGCAAAAAGCGTAAAATCCTCTGTCCCGAAGATGACGGAAAAGTTACAGCTTTACAGCTCTGACTGTCACAAAGCGCTGACACTGGAGACTCCTTCCATAAATGTTCGCCATATCACCGATTACACGTTTTCTCACTTTATGTCGAGCATCTGCCGTACAAGTTCCTGTGAACGAGCTGTTACTATAGAAACGATAATGTATTACACACCATAAATGCGTGCGTAATGTGTTATGAATACGGGATGCGTATGAAGTGTTAAGCCTGAGCGCTTTGTAACACAAACCTGCAACAGTTAGAAAGGAGACATTCCTGGCAAGTAGTAACCAGGTCACTGTCGGAGAGACGAGCCTGTTTATTTCAGGGTCAAGTGGGCTGAGCATCTCTGTCAGCTCAAAGCCAGATAAATACGTGGAGAGAGAGAGAGATAGAAAGAGAGAGAGAGAGAGAGAGAGAGAAAGAGAGAGAGACAGAGAGAGTTAGAGAGAGAGAGAGGTATGATGCTGAAGAACACTATTTCGTTAAATTCCACAGGCTCCTGGATGCTTGTCCGTCTTTCTTTCTTTCTTTCTTTCTTTCTTTTCCCATTCTCTCAGGTGAAGGCTTGATTAATATTTTCTGCTCTTCCGTTACCATGGCGATGAGGACAGTGCATATGATACTTAATTGAATCTTTCCTGTGCCTTTGTGACCGTCCCTTGTGTCCGGACAATGAAAGGCTTCTGCTGACGACTCAAGGCGAGGCGAGGCGGCTCTACCCCCCTCTACAACCACCCCTCCCCCACCCCCGTCCCCCAAACCTTTTTTTTTTTTTTTTTTTTTTTTTTTTTTGCTATCTCACTCTCTATTTCCTGCAAGGCTTTCTTTCATTTTTTTAGGGGCTTTTATGCAGTTACTCTTTTTCCTTCTCTTTGAGTGCTATCTGCCACTGTTGTATGACAAGTAGCATCTCCTGAAAATGCACTTCCTTTTTTTTTTCGTTGTTTTCTTTTGTTCTTTTGTGTCTATCCTGTCTGTCGTTTTTTTTTTTTTTTTCTTCTGATTATGAGCTTCCATCAATGCTACACTAGTCTCTTCCTTTACATTTATTTCAGCTCTTCGTTT
This sequence comes from Cranoglanis bouderius, assembly GCA_023630585.1. Lineage (NCBI taxonomy): Eukaryota > Metazoa > Chordata > Actinopteri > Siluriformes > Cranoglanididae > Cranoglanis > Cranoglanis bouderius. The sequence continues at coordinate 2,565,721 of CM042567.1, forward strand.
GCCACATTCGTTTCTGTGTATCATCCGGAAATGAAGGATTCTGCTCTGGTTAATGCTGTACAGCACGCTCATTTTAACTCTACCTCGTTTCAACCCCCCACTCCCCACCCCCCCACCCCCACCCCCTACGTTTACCACAATGCATTTCCATACTCAAATCAGTCTCAGGCACAGTCGTTAAATTGATTTCAAATGACTCTGATGATTCAAGTGGTGAAACAAAAAAGTCACGGCGTGGGCCAGGCACCGATATACAATGCGCAGCGCTGCCACGGACCGCCCTCGCCGAGCAGGTGCTCTCATTAATGCCCTGCAAATTGGGGTTCTCTGAGAACGAGGCACAAGTGGGAGTCTGGCACCCTACTCCACTCACCGCCCCACATACACACGCGTATACACACGTGCCGACCCGTGCTTTGTTCACGCCATCCTAATTCATGATAAGTGGGAGGCACGGGTTGAGGGAGTAGGGGAAAAAAACATGGATACTCATGTCCTCATGAAGAGAGAGAGAATTTGAAAGAGAAAGAAAAATAGAGTTAGTATAGTTCAGTTCCCACATCTATGTTACATTCATGACTAACACAGAGCTTTACTCTTTAAACACTTTGTAAATCGGACACAACACAGTACAGTTACTAATACAAATCAACGACTACCCAAACCCTGATCGAGGTCCCTGTGTTTTTTCTCATCGCGTGTCCTGTAGGAGGAGGAGTTTCTCTTCAGGAAGTCTGGAGAAGACTAGTGGTGGGCATGATTGGTAAAACGCTAGTCCGTATTTGTGAACTGATTTTCTTTCACGCAAAACTTGGGGCAAAAATGGAATTTACAGCTGAACACAAGAGACGGATTTTGTTTTAGCCCTATGGGTAAGAAACCTAAACAAAGCCACAGGGTGCCAGTACTTTAAATAAGAGAGAGAGAGAGAGAAGGTAGTGTGAAAACAACCTATAAACAAAAATACAAGAAGTCTCTCAGTTTCTGTGACTGAATCTCAAAATAATATTCAATTAAACAAATAATGCGCTACGTACATTATGTAATACCCTATGTAGTGAGCACATATAGTGAATAAGAAGCCATTTGGGGCATTTGCAATTAATCATGAGACACAGCGTTTGTTTTAATGGCAGCAAATAACCAAAAACAAAGCCAAGGGGTACCAATACTTTTGATTTTTTGTGAAAACCGAGACTGAGAAACTGTTGTATGTAGACATGTGTCACAAGGTGCCGACCAAAATACAACAAAAAGTCTCAGATGGTCTTTGTAACAATTTAAAGGTCGGGCAAGGAGGAGGCGGGAACCGGCTGAACATAAACGTAAAGTTTAATAGTAAATGAAACTGAAACCAAACATAAAACACACAAACTGAACACAAAATGCACGTGCGTCTCTCTCTCTCTCTCTCCGGCGCTTCCAGCCTCTCCTTTATCTCTCTCTCCCACTGATTAGACAGATCAGTGCCAGGTGTGCATCCTCACCGCCTGGCCACGCCCTCCTCCTCGCCACAGTCTTCCATTGGATGTACAGTATAGTACACTACATATATTGTGTATTACCCCATGTAGTGAGCGTATATAGTGAAGAGGAAGCCATTTGGGGTTCCAGTAGAGTTTATTTTAATCTGTCCCTCCAGGATTTCGTGATTTTGCAATCGCAGGAATTAATGCAAAATCAAGGAAACTCCGCAACATTCAGAATTTTTCAAAATTAGACTTTACAATACAGATTTTCCACAGATTCGGGCCAAGTCGTGTCATGGGACGTTATCACAACACGCATTCAGCCAAAGTCCTCTTCGATTCACGTGCGTCGAATATGAGTACAGAAAAAAGGTCTCATTTACCAACAAACATCACTGAGAAAGGCCGATTTCGGCAATTCAAGTAGTTTTTTTTTTTTATTTTTTTTAATTTTTTTTCTCTCAGATGTGTGTACCATTTGTTAGAAGATGTTAAAATCCAGTAGTCATTCATTTTCTTTACAATTTCAGACATATAGAACACTATAGTATATACAGTGTCCTCCACTGATATTGGCACCTTTGGTAAATATGAGCAAAGAAGGCTGTGAAAAATTATCTTTATTGTTTAAGCTTTTGATCTTTTGTTCAAAAAATTCACAAAAATACTCTGCTCTCATAAATAACATAGAATATAGACACACGTCCAATTCCAGGTTGATTCATAACATTTCCAGTCGACTGGAACTTCTTAATTATTGCCCCGATGGTGGAAATGGGCATTTTCAATGCTTGTGCTATTTTCTTATAGCCACTTCCCATTTTGTGAAGCTCAACAACCTTTTGCCGCACATCACAGCTTTATTCCTTGGTCTTACCCATTGTTATGAATGACTAAGGGATTTTGGCCTATATGTTACCTCATATTTATACCCCTGTGAAACAGGAAGTCATGGTTGACCAATTTCCTGTTCCTAGTCACCCAGGTGTAATAAAAAATATATAAAATATCAGTGGGAATATACTTCAAATATATTTTTCTCATATGAATTCACAGGGGTGCAAATAATTGTTGCACGCCTATATTTAACAATCAATAAAGACAATTTTTCACAGCCTTCTTTGCTCATATTTACCAAGGGTGCCAATATTAGTGGAGGGCGCTGTAGATTACATAATCCCCTGTGTAATGAGCATATATAGTGAACAGGAATCCATTAAGGATCCTGCTTCATTTCAAAATGGTGGATATTACATGGAGAAGACATCATTATTTATGGGTAAATATAAAAGAAGGTGTCAGAACATTAAATCGTATAATAAAATCGCGATGTTTCCATCTGAAGACGCTACGAAATGAATATTATTGAAATCGTGCAATCGTGTGAGTGCTCTTTTTCAAACTCCGCCTCCACATTCTTCAGTCCCCTTTAATATGATGCGAGGAAAGTGTTTAACAAAACGCACCATAAGATTGCATCATGTTTTAGCAAGAATATAAACTTCATTAAAAGTACATTGCAATAGCTGTATTTTAATACTGAGCTGTCTTAGAGCTGTTATTACCACACCGGTGAGGTGGTACATATCAAATATTGAAATAGGCAAAAAAAAAAAAAAAAAGAAAACTCACTTCACATCAAACTTGACATATGCACTATAAAATAACCATTAGCAGTTAGCTAGAGTTTAAAGTGACGGTCTATCAATAATGTCTGTGTGAAAATGGGACAGGTTTGTTGCTGCCTCTAAATCAAGGCTGAGTGTGTAGAGTCGAAAAGCTGGCAGGTGAAGGAAAAGCATTAATGCTGATGGGAGCGGTGTGACACTTAAGGCTCGAGGGGAGACCTGGGCTCAGGGTGTGACCTATGCTAATACATACACACACACCCACACCCACACACACACAGCTCAACATTTCAACACCTCACCCCGGCCCTTCACACCTTGTAAATCTTACCTCGAGTTAGGTGCTGATTTTAGTGTAAAATGTGTGTCCTTTATTTTCTCTCAAGTGGTATTGAAATGCTAATATAACACACACACACACACACACACACACACACACACACACACACACACACACAGTTTTCATGCATTAATTCGAGTCAACATTTTTCTTCCTTTTTTTTTCCTCTGGACGAGTCATTTAATTGAAGTTGAATCGAAGCACTAAATCGCATTTTGCATCAATCTGCTGAATTTTAATCATCCGCGAATTGAATTCGCAGTCTATAAAAGTGGAGATTGATCGCTTTGCCATAAAACTTTCATAATTGCATAATCTTGTTAACTATAAAGATGTCAGGGAAATTCAACAAAGAGGTATCGCAGTAATTTTAGTCGTAATAAAGGAGGGGTTTTAGAAAGTTAAAGAGAAAAAAAAGTTGGAGCTCCTTTTCTTCTTCGGCGTGTTTAAATCTTCTTGGTATGAACTAAAGGATTAGCCTGTGTGTGTATGGCAATTAACTCCGTAGCAACCCCCAAACACCCTCCACCCCCCCCACCCCCCCCACCCCCCACACACACACACACAGATAGGAATTCGACATAAACAAGCAACGTCCCCCGCCCCTTCCACAGCCTCCACTTGGCCTCCGCCTCCTGGTCCTCATTGTCGCATTAGCATAAAATTAGCCTACACATGCATATGAATGGAGTCTATTCATGAATGAAGTGAATGTTGCCTGCCAGGATGGAGTGGGAGCGGATTGGCGCGGCACGTGCCTAACAAACAACGAACACATACCCCCCACACCCCCCCCCTCCCTTTGCCACCGTTAAAGTGCCGGCATCTGTCTGCCAGTCTGAGCGAGCACGTGCTGCTCCGGCTGGCGTAACAGGCTGGCGTCGTGGCAACAAGTGTCTTGTCCTGTATAGCCACGCTTGGCAACCCTGTAACTTGGCAGTCGGCCCTGACTGCGTGCTTATTTGTGTATTCAGATTAAAAGAGCTGATTGTACCAGAGGAGCGGGGAGGGTGGAATAAGCAGACAGTGAGTGAGAGAGAGAGAGAGAGAGAGAGAGAGAGAGAGAGAGAGGGGGGCGGAGGATGAAGCACTGATTTGCATGCCACCACCGAAGCGACACCCTTCGGATATAAAACAGCTGAGTGGTTAATTAGAGCTGCCTGCTTAGGCGCTTTTGTTTAGTGCGGAGACTCTACAAACCTCCAGTGGAGGAATTTCAGGCCGGGCACGTGGCTCTGAGCCCTCCCTCTCCTCCGACTCGTACGCCTCACTGCCTGAACATACTCACCATGGTCACTAGGTGGTCTGCTGGCACCAGCATGGCATCGAGAACCAGCGCATGGTTTCACACGACAGCAGAAATGTCACTATTAACGCAATGGCACTGTCTGTCTCTGTTTAGTGCTTCAAATATCTGGATCTATATTTGGATTGAATCCTGAAGTGGGTGTGGCTTAAAAAGTTTTTTTTTTATTCTGGCTCTGACAGTTCCTCAACTTCAGCTACATCAATCTAGTTCATAATTGGTCTCAAGTATACAGGTATGTAAAGTTTTTAAATGTCCAATCACTGACCACCATTGTCTCCTATGTCTAATCACAGATCACCACTGTTTCCAACATCCAATCACTGATCACCATCATTCCCAGTGGCCAATCACTGATCACCATTGTTTCCAACATCCAATCAGTGATCACCATCATTCCCAATGGCCAATCACTGATCACAATTGTTTCCAACATCCAATCACTGATCGCCATTGTTTCCAACATCCAATCACTGAACACCATCATTCCCAACATCCAATCACTGAACACCATCATTCCCAACATCCAACCACTGAACACCATCATTCCCAATGGCCAATCACTGATCACCATTGTTTCCAACATCCAATCACTGAACACCATCATTCCCAATGGCCAATCACTGAATACCATTGTTTCCAACATCCAATCACTGATCACCATCATTCCCAGTGGCCAATCACTGATCACCATTGTTTCCAACATCCAATCAGTGATCACCATCATTCCCAATGGCCAATCACTGATCACAATTGTTTCCAACATCCAATCACTGAACACCATCATTCCCAACATCCAGTCACTGATCACCATCATTCCCAACATCCAATCACTGAACACCATCATTCCCAACATCCAGTCACTGATCACCATCATTCCCAATGGCCAATCATTGATCACCATTGTTTCCAACATCCAATCACTGAACACCATCATTCCCAATGGCCAATCACTGAATACCATTGTTTCCAACATCCAATCACTGATCACCATCATTCCTAATGGCCAATCATTGATCACCATTGTTTCCAACATCCAATCACTGATCACCATCATTCCCAATGGCCAATCACTGATCACAATTGTTTCCAACATCCAATCACTGATCGCCATTGTTTCCAACATCCAATCACTGAACACCATCATTCCCAACATCCAATCACTGAACACCATCATTCCCAACATCCAACCACTGAACACCATCATTCCCAATGGCCAATCATTGATCACCATTGTTTCCAACATCCAATCACTGAACACCATCATTCCCAATGGCCAATCACTGAATACCATTGTTTCCAACATCCAATCACTGATCACCATCATTCCTAATGGCCAATCATTGATCACCATTGTTTCCAACATCCAATCACTGATCACCATCATTCCCAATGGCCAATCACTATCACCAGTGTTACAGTTACCTCAGCTACATCAGTTCATAATTGCTCTCAAGTAGACATGTACGCAAAGTTTTTAAAATCCCGCTTGTGCCGTAATTTCCACAATATCTTCGAACGAAGCTGTTAGTTGGTTCCAAAAATATGAACTAGTACACAAGTAGCCTAATTTAAACCACCGTGACCCTGAAAGGACAATTACTACTCACGCAAGCACAAATAGTGCTCCTCTTATTTGTATCTGTATTCGTTTCCACTTACAACATGTTATGTTGTGATACAGTTTGTATATATGATCTGTTAAAACTTCAAGGAGGGCGGTGGATTCAAGCGTACAGTAAACATTTTCCTCCAAAATGTTGTTAAATTGTGCTAGAAATGTATTAAAGACCAATTTCACACATCACAGAACGCTAATATTGCTCAAAAACATGTTCATTTCCTAGTTAACCAGTTCGTTAGCTAGCTTCCATATCTAGAAATTAAATAATATAATTAACATGACCTAGCATTCTGAAATATTACTATTATCCCAAGATTACAAGTTTAAATCTAGCGTTTTGTTTGCAGTTTCTGAAGATCATCTAAGCTAATAAAGACAGGAACGGTTTCTAAAATGGAGCCCTGCTTATATCATTAGCACAGGAATCCGTCGTATACGTTCGGTCCGAGCGTGAGCCGTTTGCTGTCCCTGAACTACAGAGGAACGTAAACAAGGTGTCTGAGTGTCAGAGTGTGCTCGTAAAAAGGGGTTTTACCTCATTATCTTGCATTTCTTCCATACCTAAGCTGTACAGAGTTATATAAAATGATTGTACACAAATACCACAAAGGCTTCTGAACACATATTTCTCATACGTTCGGAGGTAACTGCATGTATCTAGTGGTCTGCGGTGTGAGTTTCAGACATATGCTTCTCTATTTTAGGAACATAGCTAGTTAAGCTATGATTTACTTCACAAAAAATGTGGCTCCGCTACAGAAATGTAGCTGCTACACTACATGCTATATGGAAAAATTATCTTAACTACTAACTAACATGCCAGACTGATTGTAATTTTATAATTATTATTATTAGCATTATTATAATTTTCTCATAAGTATTATCATTGTCAAGTATTGTTATGCTCAATGACTTGCATATTTGACAGTTAATGCTAAGTATGGACTGACTGAGTAAGCTAGTTAAGGTTACAATGGTCAATTCAAATTTTAATTAAAGTTTTAATCGCTGTAAAGTTAGCTATAGTTAATCTAATGTTTCACTGGTCATTTAAAATAAGTTTCATTCTCTGTAAAGTTAGCTATAGCTAACCTAAACCTAACCTAGTGACAGTGTCGTAGCTAGATAGGCAAACTAGCTTATCTTCTGGTGACCTGTTATTGTGCATTACATCTACAGAAATGTGAGGCATTAACATTCAGAAGGTGGAATATGACATTTCCCAAAATGTGATGAATGCTATACTGTTGGCTCAGCTGTAATATGAGCAGTGTTGCTGCTCAAGTTAGCTAACTAGCTATTAACTAGCTGTTGCCAACTAGTGATGCTTGGTTTCACAGACTTTGTGGGTGTTTTGGTATCAGAATATATATATATATATATATATTTTTTTTTTTTGTAAACAGAGTAAAGTTGTAATGTTGGAAAAATATTGTACAGGAGCTTCACAAAACCATGTATGCAATGTTGCTGAAGAGCCTAGCGACAAACCTAGTGACTTTTTTGAGCAGATGTTAGCAACTGTCCTGCACTTCATACGGCTTGTTCCCAGTGACGAATCACAGATCATCATCGTTCCCAACAACCAATCACTGACCCCCATTGTTTCCAATGACCAATTAGTGATCACAATTTTCCCAACAATTAATCACTCATCACTATTGTTCCGAACAACAAATCACTGGCCACCATCATCCCCAATGACCAATCACTGATCACCATTGTTTCCAACGTCCAATCACTGATCACCAATGTTTCCAACGTCCAATCAGTGATCACCATTGTTCCCGACTGCCAATCACCGATCACCATTGTTTCCAACGACCAATCACAGATCACCATCGTTCACAATGACTAATCACTAATCACCACTGTTTCCTACATCCAATCACTAATCACCATTGTTTCCAGCATCCAATCAATGATTACCATCATTCCCAATGGCCAAGCAATGATCATCATTGTTTCCAACATACAATCAATGATTACCATTGTTCCGAATCTCCAATTACGGATCGCCGTTGTTCCCACTAACCAATCACTGATCACCCTTGTTCTCAGCATAAAATTACACATCACCATCATTCCTAATAACAAATCCCTGATCTCCATTGTTTTGGTTATATTTACAGTACCAAAAAAAAAAGAAAAAAGAGGTATTTTCCATCTGTATCTGTCGTAAATTGTACGCTTGTGATGTCATGACCTGGAAATAAGGTATAATATATTATTTTATATTCGGATAAAACTCTACACTACTATATACTAACACGTTGACATGCAAGCAATCATGATGATTCAATGAATACGCAAATGAGTCTGTGAGGTCCCCTGGTGACTTCTAAACTTCTAGCAACTTTTTGCTTTCTGAGCCCGTGTTCCACTGAACAGCTGAAGAGTTTGCCATGCTGCATGTACAGTACTCGTGCTGTGAAAGTGTTAATGCAAATAGCCGGGCAGTATAAATCAGCGGCCAGCTGCAGCCCGGAGAGAAAATAGTGTAATAGTTATTGAGAAATGAAGTGGCACTGAGATCAATACGCCGCTATATCTCACTCGGATGGAGAGACACGAGGGACTTGGAGCAGGGGTCCTCAGTGTTGCACCCAGAGGGCACTATAAATCTGTCCCAGTGTGTGTGTGCGTGTGTGCACGTGTGTGTGTGTGTGTGTGCTTAGTAATCGTACATAAAACTTGCTTTAGAGAACATACTGCCAAGTACTAACTTATTTTTGTTTTCTAATAGTTCAGTGAGTTGTCTGAGTGTTTATAATACGTTCATAAGCATTACATAAATCCTTCATAGAGAAATAGCAGATCATTTATTTTGAACCGGATACCTTTTGCATGGTTTTGTGTGAATTTATCTTAAAAGCCTCAATGATCATTATGACTAGACTAGTCACGGTTGCTACTGTAATTTTTATCTTTATTTTGTAACTTACTAGTTTTTAATATTATTATTATTATTATCATTATTATTATTTACTATTAAAACATTCTTGAGAGGGGTAGAAGGTGCTTCATAACACTGTAATGCATTTTTAATAAACAGTGCAGTATACTTTATAAAAAGATTAGTGTCAACACATGGGTTGGATAAATACCAGCGTATTGCTTTGTAAAATATGTATGCAATGCTTATGAAAGTGTTATAACAGCTCTATGTATCCTTTAAAACTAAAGTGCTACTAAATTAGTTCTTAAATTGGCAGGTAATGGGTCCTTGATTATTATTATTAGTAGTAGTAGTAATAGTAGTAGTAGTAATAATAATAATAGTAGTAGTAGTAGTAATAATGGTGGTGGTAGCAGTAGTAGAAGTAATAGTAGTAGTGACAATAATATTAGTAGTAGTAGTAGTGGGAGTAGTAATAATAATAATAATAATAATAATAATAATAATAATAATAATAATGGTAGTAGTAGTAATAGTAGTGGTGGTAGTAGTAGTAGTAGTAATAGTAGTAGTAGTAGTGGTAGTAGTAGTAGTAGTGGTGGTAGTAGTAGTAGTAGTAATAGTAGTAGTAGTGGTAGTAGTAGTAGTAGTAGTAGTAGTAGTGGTAGTAGAAGTGGTAGTGGTAGTAGAAGTGGTAGTAGTAGTAGTAGTAGTGGTGGTAGTAGTAGTAGTAATAGTGGTGGTAGTGGTAGTAGTAGTGGTAGTAGAAGTAGTAGTGGTAGTGGTAGTAGTAGTGGTGGTAGTGGTAGTAGTAGTGGTAGTAGTAGTAGTGGTGGTAGTAGTAGTAGTAGTGGTGGTGGTAGTAGTAGTAGTGGTGGTAGTAGTAGTAATAGTAGTAATAGTGGTGGTAGTGGTAGTAGTAGTGGTAGAGGTAGTAGTAGTGGTAGTAGAAGTAGTAGTGGTAGTGGTAGTAGTAGTGGTGGTAGTAGTAGTAGTAGTAGTAGTGGTAGTAGTAGTAGTAGTAGTGGTGGTAGTAGTAGTAGTAGTAGTAATAGTGGTGGTAGTGGTAGTAGTAGTAGTGGTGGTAGTGGTGGTAGTGGTAGTAGTAGTAGTAGTAGTAGTGGTAGTAGTGGTAGTGGTAGTAGTAGTAGTAGTAGTAGTAATAGTGGTGGTAGTGGTAGTAGTGGTAGTGGTAGTAGTAGTAATAGTAGTAGTAGTAGTGGTAGTGGTAGTAGTAGTAGTGGTGGTAGTGGTGGTAGTGGTAGTAGTAGTAGTGGTAGTAGTGGTAGTAGTAGTAGTAGTAGTAGTAGTAGTAGTAGTAGTAGTAATAGTAGTGGTAGTGGTAGTAGTAGTAGTAGTAGTAATAGTGGTGGTAGTGGTAGTAGTGGTAGTAGTAGTAGTAGTAGTGGTAGTAGTAGTAGTGGTGGTGGTAGTAGTAGTAGTAGTAGTGGTGGTAGTAGTAGTAGTAGTAGTAGTAGTAGTAATAGTGGTGGTAGTGGTAGTAGTGGTAGTGGTAGTAGTAGTAGTAATAGTGGTGGTAGTGGTAGTAGTAGTGGTAGTAGTAGTAGTAGTAGTAGTAGTAATACTAATACTGGTGGTAGTGGTAGTAGTGGTAGTGGTAGTAGTAGTAGTAGTAGTAGTAATAGTAATAGTGGTGGTAGTGGTAGTAGTGGTAGTGGTAGTAGTAGTGGTAGTGGTAGTAGTAGTGGTAGTGGTGGTAGTGGTAGTGGTAGTGGTAGCAGTGGTAGTGGTAGTGGTAGTAGTAGCAATAATTATTGTAATTTTATATGATCACTGTAATTTTCTAATTATTCAGAATGTCCAGATTACAGTTCACTAGAAGTGAAAGGGTTATAAAATGACACTGGTCACACTGATGCGTATCTTTCAATCATTCATCATTTCCTAAATCTCAATAATGTCAAAAACGAGTATAAATAATATCTAACTGCAATTTTAAAAGTAATAAAATAGTGCATTTAATAAAGTGAGCATGCTTCCAGTTTACATTTGAACACAGTGTAAAGCTAGCAGCTCTAATAAATAAATAAATACGATATAAAATGTGATCTATTTGTCTTAAGGTTCGAGTAGTTCAGTTATTATCGTAAAATTAATCTGAAATGAATTAAGAGCTGCTCTGACAGTGAAATCCGAAAGCTCAGCGCTCCTTTACTGTGGATCCTGAATCCTGAGTGAATTTCTGTCGTGCGTAATTGCATCCAGGCGCTCAATACGTTTTATGGTTCTAAAGGTTGCTAATTCAGTTTGATCACAGTACACATATATATTTATATTTATATGTTATCCCTCAAGTGTGAAATAAAGTGCATTTGCACCTAATCAGCACTGAATATCAATCTACGCTCTCTAATGTCTAATCTATCGCCTACATTATCATCGTGTTTATTAGTGATGCCTCCCCGAAAGGTGGAACGATGGTAATCTTTATTGCAATATTGGCTTTTGCGATACTCATATCCAAGTTTTGTTTTGTTTTGTTTGTTTTGTTTTGGTTTTTTTTTTTATTAAAGTGAACAATAATATTTCAGTTGAGAAAAACGAAAGGTTGTATTTTTCATTAAATTTTTCGGGTTAAGTGAAAAGCATTAAGCGATAAGAGATGCTCGAATGAAACAACAGTGAATACTACAGGGAAAATTGTAGAAAAAGTACGTCATTAGTAAGTTTGGGTGTGTTTTTTTGTGTGTTTTAGGCCCGTGAGGAAAACTGGAAGAGGACTCACAGGCAGTTCTTCTGAGCTGGTAAGTGTGTGTGTGTGTGTGTGTGTGTGTGTGTGTGTGTGTGTGTGTGTGTGTGTGTGTGTGAAGAAAATCCTTTAAAAAAAACACATTTACATTTATATTAAGTTGGGAACTGAAAACACTCGGTCATACGTTCTGCTTTGTTTGGGGTTTATGCAAAACATTTAGTTATTTGGTTACCTTAATTAGTGCTAGCTAGAATAATCAAGTCTGTATTAACTGTATTAGACGATACAGAATTCATCATAAATGATCAGCATGGCCAGTTATGGTATCTTAGCTCGCTGCCATAATCAACAGATGGCGCTGATATAATCGTGTGAGTCATATCAGAGAACAAAGAAACCTTTTGAAATAATATTTTGCCAGTGTTGTTCTTGTAGCAAAACCGGAGACCAAGCTTAAACAACTAGCTAATGTGTGTAGCAGTTAGCTAAGACAGATATTTAGCCACAGCTTAGGTTCTATAACGTGTTTTCCAAAATTATTTCCATAATTTTTTTTTATAAATGCGACATGCAAAACAATATCGACACCGCCTCGTGGTTGCTAGCGCCTGCTTATACCACATTGAATTCTGGATTTCGTTTGTTCAGAAGGTGCTGATTAGTTTCCTGTATCGGGTTCCTATCACAGGTTTATATTAACGTGCTTGATCCAATTCGATCGAATCGACGTTATCGTTTCTATAGTAACACCTGTAACGTTTACCGGTGAAGCGGACGCTCCACTAATAACAAACAGATTAAGAAGAAAAAACGAAGAATTAAGTTCTTTAAGGGGTTGTTTTCTTTTCTGTAAGGAGATGTTTATTTAACGTTTATGGAAGGAGTCTCCAGTGTCAGCGGTTTGTAAATTTTTTTCGACATCTTCGGGACAGAGTTTACGATTCCTCCGGTTTCTTCGTAACACGTCAAGCTGCTTGAGTTTTTTTTTTTTTTGTCTTATTAACTTCAAAAAAGAGAAAACAGAGAAGCTGGTGAGGAAACGACCATAATAGGAACTTGCTTGTTTTGTGAAATTATAACACTAATACGATAAAACTGTACAATGTGTCGTTGTATTAAATATACAACAATAGAATCGTTTGTAAACTGCTGTGGTATAAGAGGAGTAATAAAGTTGTGTTCGGTTCTTTACGACGTGTAGCACTGTATATAAACGAAGCATGTTTCTTGCCGAGGGTTCACGTCGGAGGTTCACGCCTTTTTTTTTTTTTTTTTTTTCTCGCCTTAAAGAACTACGATCCTTAAAATACTGCTGCTATTTAATGCGTTTCATCAAAGCCCCACTGTTTAGTAATTATTGTAGAAATCCAAGGCCTTTTTTAGGAGATTTTTCAGAATGATTTAACAGATGTGGAGGTAATCGGAGATAATTAGGTATGTACATTTTGCGGTTTCTTGCTAATCAACGCTGATGAAGTGTCGCTCTGTGCTTTTTTTTATATAAATCATTAACCCGCTCGAGTGGAGTTTTATAGCTCTGAAGTGGTATACTTGTAAACCAGCTGGCTTAGGCTCTGTCAAAAGAGGGAGGCAGATGGAGGGGGGAGAAAGCGTGTTGGCAGCATGTTTCTGGAAAATTTACACACACACACACACACACACACACACATTGAGCTTTGCGTTCTCCTCAGACTAATACAAACATCGTATTCATGTCCCCCTTTATTCTTTCCGACACGCCTGCGTTTGTGCTCGGCCCGTTCTCTCTTCATTAGTAGTCACTGACGCTTGGCTTTGTCCCGCAGCCATATGGCCGTTCCTGGCCTGGCCTTGAACTAGCTGGAGGTCAGAGGTCAGAGGTCAGACGTGGCTGAGGGCGGCAGCATACTGGCGTAGATTAAGAAGCCCGTCCTTGCTTGCGCCTCGTATTAAAGAGCATCATTTCACCGCTCAGCCAGCGGTCAGCGTGTAAGCCGCGTGTCGCCGGGACACCCCGTCTGACCTTTGACCTCTGACCTCTGGCGGCGGCCACGCGATCGGTTCCCAACGAGCGGACAGCAGTCGTCGCTCTGGTTTCATCAGGTATGTCATGATATCTGTTTAATAATCATCCAATACAATCAGTCGTGATCAACGATGGTTTTATAATATAATGTAATGATAATAGTCGTGTAATATATAATGCACATACACAGGTTTTCTAAATGTTTCTTTATCAACAGGAACAGAATTTCTACCTTATACATTATAGCAGCTATAAACAGTCGTTCCCTCACCAGAGTCTCTTGAAGTTAAAAAAACAAAAAAAACAAAAACAAACGCAGCTTCTAAGTCGTCTAAGCAAAGAAGCGCAAACTCCTGAAAAGCGCTGACACTGGAGACTCCTTCCATAAACGTTAAATAAACCTCTCCTTACAGAAATGCCACCATTTCGACGTTTCCACGGTTTTTAATCTTGATGAAAGATGAAACTCGTTATTAAACTCACCACAGGAAGCAATATCAATATCTTAAAAAAAAATAAAATAAAAACATTTTACAACTGTTTGTTTCAAATGGTGTTTAAAAATGACCTGTTCGTATTATTCAGACACTTCTTTACACATTTTTTTTTCTTTTTTTAAATGCAGAATTGGCTTGATTTTAAAAATGCCTCATGATTGCAGAAGAACGCTTTCAGTCTCGGTCTCGAGCTGCTGTAGAGAAGCGTTTATTTCTTAAAATGTATTGTGGCATGAATATACGTGAAGATAACATTAGCGCACTAAAAATCGAACAACATTCGTGCGTAGAACTTTGCTACGCTTCAGGATATTTCCACGAACGCTGAGGTTTGACCCCGTATCCATCTGTTTGGCTTCCGTTCTTAGGCCGGCCCATTTTGGCACCTTGATCCCTTTATACCGGTCTGCGCTGCTGCTGCTGCGGCTGCGCTTCAGCGAGACTTATAATAAAACTTTGTGTAAAACATCGCAAGAATAACACATTAGAGATTGTATTACCGAGCCAGGAAACAGCCTCCCTTTTCCCCTTTAGACAGCACAAATTGCTAAAGAGCTGAGCCGAGCGGAGACGGCCGCTGCACGCTGGGTTGACTGACACCGGGGAGGCCAGGCTTCGTGCCTGTGGCTGGGGAAGAAATGTCAGAACTTTTCTCTTTTCCCTCTTTTCTCTGTCAGAGTAGTCAGAGGTAGAGCAACATCTGGAGCAGCCGTTTTCTTTTTCTATACTCCCTCTCTCTCTCTCTCTCTCTCTCTCTCTCTCTCTCTCTCTCTCTCTCTCTCTCTCTCTCTCCCTCTCTCCCCTTTTTTGGGAGAGATCCAGGCTGCCGATAATCTCTCTCTCTCCTCATTAAAGAGAGCTGAATAAACACAGGCCTCTTCCAGTTGTTTCTGCGAATTTCCTTGCAGTTGTCAAGAGACCTGATCACGGGCCAGAGCTTCAAAGGGCCTCGGGGCCAGAAGGGGCCAAAAGGGTCCAAAGGGGGGCCGCAGAGGGGCCTGGGGCCGAACATAACACCGCCACTGCGGACATCCAGCCAGGCTCAACAGAGTGAGGAAGAGAGAGAGAGAGAGAAACAGAGGGAGAGAGAGAGAGAGAGACAGAGAGAAAGAAATATAGAGACGCAGAGTGAGACAGACAGTGAGAGAGAGATAAAGAAAGAGAGACAGAAAAAGGGATGCACGGAGAGAGAAAGAGAAATATAGAGACAGAGAAAATAGAAATACTGTGAGAAATATACAGAGAGAAAGGTAGAGAGAAAGACAGAGACTGAAAAACAAAGATAGAGATGCAGAGAAATGGAGGAAGATAGAGATAGAGAGAAAGAGAGAGAAAGAAATTCAAAACCAGAGGGAGAGAGAGATGAACAAAGAGAGAGGCAGAGAGAGAGAGAGAATAATATGGAGGCACACGGAGATATAGAGACAGATAGATGGAAATAGAGAGAAAGAAAGAGAGAGACAGAAATAAAAATAGCAACAGTTAGAGAGAGAAATATTGAGAGAGAGAGAGAGAGAGAGAGAGAGAGAGAGCACTCGGACATGTTCTTTTCCCTGCACTTCCTGAATGTCGACTGTGAGGGTGGTGATTGGGTAGAAGAGTTTACCATGGAGGCAATTAAGGAAAGTGAAATAACAGGAGAGAGAGGAAAAAAAAAGAATGAGACAGAGAGAGAGGGGGAGAGAGAGAGAGAGAGAGAGAGAGAACAAACCAACCTTTGGAATATAATTGCTTACTGGATAACTCTGCTCTGAGATGACTAAATTGATCAAATTGTATCCCAGGGTACTGAGAAAATTGTCTAATGTTTTCTATTACTTCAGCTCACTGATAACACATTATTGTTCCTTGCTCCATTTTGCTCATATAAGAAGATTTAAACTGTATTTTTATGTTGAGTACCTTCACAGCCATCACACACACACACACACACACACACACACACACACACACACACAAACACACAAACACTCATAAACACACATACAAAAACATACACATATACAATGTCTGTGCAGACGTGTACGAGGTTGCCCGCTGTCTCGGCATCGTTCCATATTTTAGCCACGCTGAAGAGGGAAAAAAATAGCCGTCACATGGAGGTCTGAGGGCAAACACAGAGCCTTCAGTTCATAAGAAGCACGGACAGCTCATCGCTTACACACACTGAACTAACGTCACACACTGCAGAGTACACACTGACCGCCACACTGCTGCACTAAGGCAAATAAGTCCTACTTCAACACGTAGTGTGTAACACACACACAAACACACACACACACATAGACTCGTGCTGGGAAATAAGGGGACAGCCATTACAACGCCCAGAGCAAACACACAGCTGCTGTATGGAGGAAAAGAATTCTCGATGCTCGCTTTTGCATTACAGAAGCAGCACTAAAATGAGACGGATACTGAAATCCAGAATCTGCCGGGGGATCCGGAGTCAATCCTGGGAGCACGAGGCGGGAATATACCCTGGATGGGACGCAGTGAGGTCCATCGCAGTGCAAAATTCACACACCTTCACACACACTCACACTCAGAGGCAATTTACCGTCGGCAGTCCGCCTACTGGCATGTTACTGGGAGGTGGGAGGAAACCGGAGAACCCGGATCGAACCAGGAACCCTGTAGCTGTGATGCTGCGACGCTACGTGCTACAAAATGATTCGATACGAATGTGAATACGTAAACGTGAACCTGAGGAAAAAGGTTCCATGTACGACCTGTTACAACGATTCCTTTGTAGCACAATTCCGCGGGGAAACGCTGGTCAATTTAAAACGAGCGCTAATTAACGAACTCGGATATATCGATCAGCATTGCGATTAGCGTCGAAACGAGAGGTCGGACTCCCGCTGGAAATGTCATAGCATAAAAGGTTGCCTGGTCAGTGTGTGTGTGAGATGAAGACAGGAAAGAGATGGAGGTTAGGGGAGGTTAGGGGTCTGGGCTCGACAGGTTGAGTTCAAGGCCAGAGAGAGGTGTGCTGACACCGGAGGATGGAACGAATAGGAGTAAGAATCCTTGTTATGTGATGTCCAGCTTAAAGCCAGCAGCAACCCTGTGGATTGGTCTCAGGGGAAAATAGGGTCCGATCCGATCCACTCCACAACCCCGCCCCCCCACCCTTCCTGCCCTCCTCCACCCCTCTCCACATTGCCGTGCCATTCAAAACCAGCCAGCACCTATTTCCTCCAATAAAATCTAATAACCTTCTCTGTCAGAAATCACACCAGCCCTCGAGTGCAGACTCAACTGAAGGGGGAAGGAGGGGTCGCTGAAAGGGGTATAGGCCTGTAATTGCAGAACACAAGTCCTCTCTAACGTCTCCCCACCCCCCAACCGGCGTTCACAGCCATTTTGTTTTCCAACTTGTGTGTTGTTCTGTTGCTTTTTTGCCCTCAGTCCTCATCACGTCGCTGTTGATTGCCTATGCTGCTCTCCCCGCACTCAGCAATCAGTCAAGAGTCAAGGACTTTTTTTTTTTTATGATTGGGAGGCCCTTTTTTTTTTGTTGGGGTTGGACATGGTTAGCCTTTTAGCTCGGACTCGGACCTGGGAAATCGCGATGTAGCCAGAGAGCCGAGACCGAAATACATTGGTCTTGCATATATTTCATGGTACAAGACCGTTAGGCATAAAGGAACAAAAAAATTTTTAAATCCTAAATATTGTTCTTCTTACAAAGGCAGCATTTTAATTAAGACATAAGTTTTAGCCCCCTTTAACCTACCCCCTATGAAAATAAAACAATCCCTGAAATCTATTTTTAGAGCTAAATATCTTGTTGGATGTTGTGTTATTTGGTTGTACTCTACTGTATGCATGAATAGTTACTGTACTTTTAAAACACATGAACCTCTGCTGTTCTGGCTCTTTATTATTCCAGAGAAAAACGATTTACAATAATTAAAGTAATACCGGCTAGACGGGAAATGGAGCCTAATGATATTGAAATAAATGCTAATAGCTCTGGGATGGCCAAAAATTGTAAACACAACCTTTTCTGTATTGTTGTTTGTATTATTATTATTACTATTCTTCTTCTTATTATTATTAATGCAACATAAACGTTTTGTGTTGTCCAGACACCTCTCTACGTCACCCTAGCCATCTTCACCATCTCTCCTCATCTCGCTTTCTCTTCTTCCTTTCTTATTTTTAATGGCAGATGAAAGAGACAAATGGCCGCGCACGGCTGCCAGCACTCGGGGCTCGGATCAATCGGAGACCCAGCAGTAATTAACTATTTGCTAAACTTACACCATTGATTTCCATTTAATGCTGAGCGCTATGCTCTAAATGAAGACCGATACCTGGGTGTGAGAGAGTGTGTGGAGTAGGGAGGGGAGGGTAACTCTGGGTTGAGGTTGTGTGCAGGGGCTTGGGGCTCTGATAAATTGGCCCTTCTTTAATTGGGAGAGGAACAGGACTGTGTGTGGGGGTGCATCGGAGAGAAAAAACTGAGCTGGGCTTTAATTGGGGAGTCCCTGTCACTGTCTTCTCCTTTTATTATTTTTTTTTCTTGTGCTCGATTATGGCTTGCTGCACTAACTGCTCTTCAGCATGGTGGAGATGATCATGTGACCTAGCGACAGGAGGTACAGTCGGCGTTCTCCGTCTCTCAAACCTTCGCCGTCTCTCCTGATCTGTATCTCAGCCCACCTAATCTTGGTATAGCCTTAGCTGGATGGAAGACTTATTAAATTCTTGAGAGGGTTAATGAATAGGATGCTGTCATAGGCCTCGCCGAGCCTTTGTATCACGACGGTCCATCAAGGCCTGCCATTGTTTGCACATTCTAATTGAATCTGTACAAACACGATCCCGCTCCAAAGCCTCGCCGCCACCGCCGCACTCTCCCCCAGAGCCACGAAGAGAAGGAGACGGGGAAGAACGTCATTTCCGAAGTTTGCTTTGAAAATGTCAGGACTCATATAGAAGCAAAGCACGTGACTGAACGCTGAGAGCTCAAAGGCTGTAGACGTTCGCTTCAATCTTGTTCCTTTTTTCAAATTTAGACTAAAATGGATTAACCCGATCTCAGTGTTATTGTTAGTGTCTCTAACTGACAGGGGACAGCGCATTGTCCTGGTGTAACAAAAAAAACGCTGACGCTATCAGTGAACAATTTCTCACACGTAAACCTCCTAAAAACTCAGATCTTAAGTTTAACTAACTACATTTTCATGAGTGAGGTGGTAGTTCCACTACTGTTTTACATCTGCTTGTAATTAAGTAAGGAATTAAACACGACAGGGCTGCTGTTATCAGAAATGATTCAATGACAATCTATTGTTTCTGTTATACCACAGCAGTCTGCCAACATCAATTATTTATTACAGGACAGCATGGTGTACTTTTAATCCACTTACAGTTACATTTAATGTCCCCATGAAGTACCTTGAAACGTGCAGCGTTATTCGTTGTGTTGACGCAACTTCCACTGAAACAGGGAGTCAGGGAGGAACATATCGAGTGGCTCCTCCCCATTTTTAAATAGCCAGTAGTGTTCAGCTTACCTCACAGCACGGGCAAAGCCGTACTTGACGGTTAAGTACCATGGATTTTTATCATGGTGGGGGCGGGACACTTCAGATTCTAGAGAACATTTGATTCGGACAAAAATCTGATGAGAAGCTGAAGTGCAGAATGATGTCATCAAAACTGTCGTTCCGTATCGGTGGTAGAGAGAGACTGTAAATTTTGAATGCGTGTATCTTCTAAATGCGAATTCTGTCATCGTTTTGGAGCGCACTAGCTTATAGATGACCTTAAGGCTGACATATTCATACTAAAAGCCACAAAACTTCAGTTTTGATTTCACGTGGACTTTCAACGTCCTCCATACAGCTCATGTCTACGCATAATATATTCACATTTCACTGTTTGAAAAGTTCTAATTGATCTGAAGATACCCTCTTTAAATTTATATAAACAAAAGGTTCTTTTTCTTTGGTTGTCCCTTTGGTGGACCCATCGAAGGTTCTACGTTTCCCTATCAGAACACTTTTGTGTATCTATGAACCATTAATGAAACCATGAAGAACCCTGAACTGTTGAAGAACTCGTTCAGCTTAGTCTCACTCCTCACTCAGGAAAGATTTGTTTATTTGGGCTCATATGAGCACTTATTGAAGATCTTTCACTGAATTTAATCAAATTTTACACTTGGCATCAGTTCAATTTCTTACATCTTCTCTGATGTAGTCGTGTGTCTGTAGCTCTTTGACTCTCCTGCACGGTTTACTGATTCTACACCATCTCATCACCTTGGTAAGGGGGTTCAATGGCTCACTTAAAATGCTGTCACTTGCAAGCCAATGAACTTGACTTTAAACTTAGGTAAACCCAATTGGAGGCTAATACACCATAATAGGTTGATCAATACCAATTATGGGGCCTCCTCATCGAACAAAAGATACCACTCCGCCTGCGCCCGCTCTGTGGTCTGTTGGGATGCACGGCTGGTCCAGAAAGCATGTGTTTGAAAACCGTGAATTGGTTGTGGTCAAATTTTGGGCTGTTTCTATTTTGATCCTGCTTTTACTCTAGTACGACGCGTTTCATTTCTAATCCCTTTTAGGGATTGGTTTAGGATTCCTTATTCCTTCATCTTTATCAGTTTTCACACACACACACACTGTGCTGTTGAATCCATTGCTGTCTCTGAGGATCATTCTGATGTTTGGCTGTTGACCCAAGACTCTAAATAGACATGTTTTATTCACAAATGATTCTGTCTTTGTGAATGAGTCGCTTAAGGAATCAGAGTCATTTCTTTTGTTCCTTTGCTGCTCATGGGTTTCACAAAGCAACATTAAAACATGGAAGCCAAAGCACTACATTTCCATACCTATATTTATATATATATGTATATTTCTTCTGCATTTAAAAAAATAATAATAATAATTAAATATTCTTGAATTGTGTACATGATGTTTGCAATTTGCATGTGTACCGAATCTGAATCGATGAATCATTTTGGTCATGACCAAGATTTGCTCCTCTCTCGTTCAGCAGATCAATGTTGGAATCTTTCTGTCATGGCTGAGATTCTTTTGTCCCTCGTTCAATGATTCACTGTTCAAGAATCATAGTATATAAGCATGTTTATAAGCTATTCTACACTACTAGAGCTGTCTGATGTCTGCCGTAACTCTAAATAAACTTCAGTCATGAATAATGCAATATTTTTGAATGAATCGCTAAGGTGAACGATTCCATTCTTTTTTCCTCAGGTACCTGTAATGGGCTTTGCAGCATAAAATTGCAACATGGAATTCAAAGTACTAATATATATCACTGACAGGTGAAGTGAATAACATTGATTATCTCGTTACAGTGGCACCAGTATATTAGGCAGCAAGTGAACAGTCAGTTCTCGAAGTTGATGTGCAACGGGCAAGCGTAAGGATCAGAGCAACTTTAACAAAGGCCAAATTGTGATCGCTAGACAGCTGGGTCAGAGCATCTCCAAACCGGCAGGTCTTGTGGGGTGTTTTTTTAAAGATTCATGAACCATGTTAGTCGTGTTTGCAATTGCATGTGACCGAAATTCGCTTCCCTATCCTTCAACTGATCAGCGTCTGAATCAGTGAATCTTTCGGTCATGGCTGAGATTCGATCCTCCCTTGTTCAATGAATCACTTGACTCAATGACTCCCATTGGATCACAACTAAAGATGCAATGTGGACGAACACATTATAAAACAATACGAAATAATAACGATTATTAGCTGTTTTACACTATTCAAGCTGTTGTGCAGCCAAAACATGCAACTGAACAAATCTGAATGAATTGTTTAACTGAATCTATTTAAATGTCACTCAGAAAAAAAAGAAAGAAAAAAAAAGACTCTGAAATTAGTTAAACAGAGGAACAAGTGAACACAGAGGATATTGAACTTGAATTCAGTTCTTCTTGTGTCCTGAGTTGGCCAAGACCAGGCCGAGTGTACGTGTTGCCACACAAATTAACCTTCTCTGCTCTCTCACACTGCTGAGTGCATGTGGGCATTCTGGTGTGTGTGTGTTTGTGTGTGTATGTCCACAGGATCTAATTAAATTATATGGATGACGCACTTTCTTACCCTGTTTAAGCTCACTGTAATTGGCAGTGAATGGTGAGCTCGGTGCATCAGGAAGACTTGGAGAAGCAAGGAAGATCTTTCATAAAGCTCGAATCCACTAGACTTGACGGACACAAAGGCCTACGCCTGAGTTAGCCTGGAATTTTTATGCACGTCGGCCAAAATTGTTAAATATATCTACACATTTTGATTCTACGTGTTTTTATAGGAGAAGCAAAAAAATGTGAGTGAAGAACGTAAAGGAAAAATTGGCACCGGAGTCGTATGCAGAAAGAAAATAGAAAGCAGAAACTATGGATTGATGGTTGTAGACTAATTCTGGGAGACAGAGAGCTAGAAAGGAAGATGTACAGCAGTGAATTGAGATATAGTTCAGGAAGAGTGCACTAGTGAGATCTGCCAGTTTGCATCTTACTGTAGTGTGAAATTACAGACCTCGCTGTCCAGACGATCCTAGTGAAATATCTTGGACATGTTTGCATAAACGCCATGATCCGAAACCAGCTACTTGTTTTTGGGTTTCAAGAAATCCTATCAGAACTATTATAACTCAAACAGAGTACCACTTTTAGCATAAAAAGAAGTCACTGGCCCCCTTATGATCACAGCACTGAATTCAATCCAACTCTTTATTAGACAAAACATTAGGCATTTTTGTATATATATATGTAAATATATTTATATATATGTAGCCTAGACTTTCTGAAAAAGATCACAAACTCCCTGAGACGACATGAGAAAGAAACCTTGAGAGGAACAAGACTCAAAAGGGAACCCATCCTCATTATCTCTGGCTGTTACAAAGTGCTGTTACTGGAGACTCCTTCCATAAATGCCAAATAAACATCTTACAGAATGTTTATATATCAGTCATAACATTAATACCACTGACAAGTGAAGTGAATAACATTGATCATCTCAATACAATGGCACCTGTCAAGGGGTGGGCTATATTAGGCAGAAAGTGAACAGTCAGTTCTTGAAGTTGATGTGTTGGAAGCAGGAAAAATGGGCAAGTGTAAGGATCTGAGCGACTTTGACAAGGGCCAAGTTGTGATGGCTAGACGACTGGGTCAGAGCATCTTCTAAATGGCAGGTCTTGTGGGGTGTTCCTGGTATACAGTGGTTAGTACCTACCATAAATGTTCCAAGGAAGGACATCCGGTGAACCGGCGACAGGGTCATGGGCGCCCAATGCTCACTGATGCACATGGGGAGTGAAGGCTAGCCCGTCTGGTCCGATCCCACAGTTACTGGGTGCGTGTTCATCGCTTACCTTAGGAAGAGATGGCACCAGGATGCACTATGGGAAGAAGGCAAGCCGGCGGAGGGAGTGTGAGGCTCTGGGCAATGTTCTGCTGGGAAACCTTGGGTCCTGGCATTCATGTGGATGTTCCTTTGACACGTACCACCTACCTAAACATCGTTGCAGACCAAGTACATCCCTTCATGGCAACGGTATTCCCTAATGGCAGTGGCCTCTTTCGGCAGGATAATGCGCCCTGACACACTGCAAAAATTGTTCAGGGATGGTTTGAGGAACATGACAAAGAGTTCAAGGTGTTGACTCCAAATTCCCCAGATCTCAGTCCGATAGAGCGTCTGTGGGATGTGCTGGACAAACAAGTCCGATCTATGGACGTTCCACCTCGCAGCTAGGACTTAAAGGATCTGCTGCTAACATCTTGGTGCCAGATACCACAGCACACCTTCAGAGGTCTTGTGGAGTCCATGCCTCGATGGGTCAGAGCTGTTGCATATATATATATACAGTATATATAAAAACAACATATTTTTGAAATCTGTTTATTACTAGCTTTATATTATGTGGTTAATGAATTAGCTTTAATAACCAAACATATTTGAGAATTCAATAGTTTATACAAACTATGTATATGCTGTTGGTGGTATAATACATAATAACTTACCATTTTGGTAGTAGTTTTCGTGATCTCATCACATTCTTAACGAAATAATAATAAAATCAAAGACGCCTGGTGGTCCCCGGATCCCACCTTGAGAACCACAAGCACTAGACGATTATTATGCCCCATGATTTCATTTACTGTCAGAATCGGAGATTGACTCCAGACTCCAGACCATTTTTGCCTTTTACAAGATCAGATATGGTTACTGATAATCCTAATGGCTCCTAACTCCATAAAATGTTTTGTTGTTTGTATGTACGTATGTATGCATGCATGAGAGGTGTCATATCCTGACATACATTGCTAATAATAATCTATGGCGCTTTTAAAATGCGATATTAGTTTATGATCCTTCTCCAGATTGGTGGAGTGTGTGTGTGTGTGTGTGTGTGTGTGTTTTTTTTTTTCATTGGGATAAATTTCTATGCGCTGCTCGTAAAGCATGTGATGTCATACATTAGTGACATTAGCTACATTAGCGTAATGGCATTGTTGGGACATTGTTGTGTCAGAAACACTGGGATACAATGCTTAGATGCAGGGATATTTCTCCGCTCCCTCCCTGTCCTTTCTTTTTTTTTTTTTTTTTTTCTTTCTTTCATTCTTTTTTACACCACCCCCCACCCCTCACTATCTCATATTCCACTCTTGGTCTGTAGTATCTATCTCTCTTGCTCTTGCCCCATCCCCTCCCTAACACCATCATCACCCCCCTGCTACCCTTCCAACTTCCAATTTCAATAGTGGACCTCCGAGCGGTTGCCATGTCGACCAGACTGCATATTACTATGGCAACCGGTCTGTAAGCGGCGAGCCTGCTGATTAGGAAGGGATGTCTAGTTGCAGCCTGGCCAGTGGAAGGATGCAGAGAAAGAGAGAGATATGTGGACGAATGAGGAGAACGTGGTTTGTTTGGCTCATATGGATTGCGTTGATCATTTAAACAGGGAAAAAATATCTTAACCAGGCCAAATCACATTCCTCTAGAACCACATATAGTCTCCGTTTCATACCTCGAACCTGAATGTGGTGTCTTCAGCATAATTCACCTGAGGCATCCAGAGTTCTTTTTGTTTTTTGGTTTTTTTTGGATCTCTGAGGGCGTCTTTGTGCAATTCGTTGTTCCTGATTCTATATTTTAGTGTGGATCGTTGCCTTCTTGTCTGTCTGCTTTTCATTTCAGTTTTATTTGAAGCATAGCCGTGACCATTTGTAAATATAATATTGAATATGAGGGCTAAAATAAAAACACACAGGAACATTTTCTTTGAAAGAAAACACCAACACCAGATAGGCAACACCATATGTGATTGTTTTTTTTCCATCAAGAGCTTCAAGGTTGCAATCATACCATATCTATTCTGAATAGCAAGCCCGCTAAACAGAAAAGCTTCACTTTCTGCTAGCCAGATCTTTCGTTCAAACCACACAAAATGTACCGTTTGGCTGTTTGCATAATTTGTGCTTAGATTGAACAATGTTTCCTTAGTGTATTTACTTCTCATTTCTCCTCCAAAGGGATTTTGCGGCCAAATGTGAAAATGAAATTACGAGAAAGTAATCCATCATGTCTACGTTTATTCCACCTGCGAATTTATTTCACGTACACTTTCTCGATCGTTGCTGATGACGTGTTACGAATTTATCGAAGCAGGCTTAAATAAGCTACATAAATCCGCAATGCGCAGGAAAACCGAGCGTAATCGCTCAACCAAAGGCTGTGCGAATCTGAAAAGAAATCAGCCCCAGCCTCACCTCTCATTTCTACGTAACATTGTGCATTGTTTTTTAAATCATCTGTGATTTTGTTTCATTAGTCCACTTTAATGTAAATAAGACAAAGTGAGTGAACCTTGTTTTTTTATTTTTTTTTCCTTAAAATATAGCAAAAGTCTCTTTATGCTTGCATTCTCTGGGTATAGCGTATTATTTAAATCTACATTTCCATCTAGCACCATCTAAAACTGCATACCATCCCTTTTAACCATCCAACAGCAAGTGCACTAATGAACCCTGTGTAGGGGGCCATGCAAGACAAGGGTCTTGTCCCAAACTGTCCTGTCAAGATTGTCCTCATCCTCCAGAAAAGCTAACTGCATGATCTAATTAGGAGTAGAGAGAGACTGAAACAGGGAAAGAGAGTGAGAGAAAGAAATAGTGACCCATCCCATTTGTCAGCTCGTTTAAGACAGTAATTACCGACTATTTATTATTCGTCCCACAGCCTGACATTTCAATAACAATAATAAGGATGGTGTGGTTAAAAAAATAAATAAAAAAAAAGTCCTACACTAACTATCAGCGTTTTAATTGCTCCGCTCATCAACTAAACAGCAAGGGAGGGAAACGTTATTTTCTCGTTTGTACGTTTCATCTGTAGCATCGTCTATGAGTTCGGGGCAAAAAAAAAAAAAAAAGAGTTTGGGAGACGGAGCAAGAGAAAGAGCAAAGCTCGGCCTTATCACTCACTGTCTATTACTTTTGTGTCCACGCATTTATTAGCCAGCGAGCTTTCCAGCTTGGCGGCTGCTCTCTCTGCAACTTGATTTTGTTTCCTGCTGTCTACAGACGAGGTCAAAAAAATGACTAATAACACAGCCGGAAACGATGATTGCTAACGATTTGCTGTATTTTGCTGTATCACCTTCATATTTTATTTGTTTATATCCAGTGTCCTTCCTACTCCCTTTCTCTTTTTTTTATTATTCTCGCTCCTACTCTCTCTTTTTTATTATTTTCCCCTCTCTCTCTCTCTCTCTCTCTCTCTCTCTCTCTCTTTCTCTCTCTCTCCATTGCCCCCAACCTGAACTCTGCAGCACCTCATTAAGGCCGTGTATGGCCGCCGGTTTCATTGGCTGAGCTGGAGGTGGAGGAATAGCACATAATTATTAAGCGGAGATGGTATTACACTCTTCAGGAATTATGGATCGGGCTCGGAGCTCAGGTTCTACATCGGCCTGTGTAGCCAAAGCTAAACGAGTAGAGAGGTATAGGTGGAAGTAGAGAGGTCACTGGGTGAATCAGTCTTGCCTTCTACCACGGAGCTTTTGAATTCTCTTTTCTGATTGGTCAGATGGTGTTGATTCATTTATATAATCACATGTTTGTATTATTCTAATATGTTAGCACTTCTCTAGCAACAACTGTTTGGCGGACACCATAAGGAGATATAAGTAACATTTTTGGAAGGAGTCTCCAGTGTCAGCACTTTGTAACAGTCAGATGTACCTTTCCGACATCTTCGGAACAGAGGAGTAGATTTTAACTGTTTCTCTGTAACATGACAAGCTTCAAAAGAGAGAAGAAGTAGAGGCTGGTGAGGGAACCGATTTGTTTCAATGACGTGTCCCCACAGTAAATGTAACTATAAATGTCTAAAAAGCATGATGTCATTGTTTAATAAATAAAATATTTGGGGTTGGGCGTTCGAGTTTGCATGTTCTCCCAGTGCTTCATGGGTTTCCTCTGGGTACTCCGGTTTCCTGCCTCAGTCTAAAGACATGCACTGTAAGCTGATTGGCATTTCTAAAATTGTCCATAGTGTTTGAATGGGTGTGTGAGTGTGTGTGCGATTGTGCCCTGCAATGGGTTGGTACCCTGTCCAGGGTGTCCCCCGCCTTGTGCCCCGAGTCATCTGGGATAGGCTCCAGGACCAAGCCTGGAAACATATTCAATCATGAACATCGTGAGGAGTTTTGTATGTTTTCCCTGTCTCCATGTAGGTTTCCTCTGGGTTCTCCGGTGTCCTCCCATTGTCCAAAACAGGCTGGTAGGTTTACAGGAGACTCTAAAGGTGTAAATATATGTGTGTGAAGTGCATGGTGTGTCTCATCCAGGGTGTATTCCTGCCTCTCACCCAGTGTTCCAGGCATAGGCTCCAAAGCCACTGCCACCCTGACCAGGATAAAGAATTGAAGATGAAAAAAAAAAAGTAACCCAGGTTGCCTTTGTGCCAGTGTGTCTTTTCCTTTAGCATTTGGTCAAACATGAGGTAGTTTATGGGTTGCCTAGGCAGCAAGATTGATTAGACCGGATTTGACTAGGGTTTAATCATGACTTTACCCTCTTTGGATTTGCTAATTTAACAATCGAGGGTCATTTATCGTGTCCAAGCCAGAGACTAATAGTCAAGGCTGATGAAAATAACTTCCGTAAGAACACCAGGCTCTTGATGGAGTTCACGAGAACAGTCTCATCAGACAGGACAGGCTGAAGGGAATGAACAGAAGAACATAAGAGCTAGAAATTGCAATCAGTGACCTGCACTTGATTCAGTCCATTTGCAGTGGATCGCCCACTCCAGGCAGACAAGAACCCTCACTGAGCCCGGCGAGTAAACAAGTTCAATTAGAGCACACATGCATGCACACCCCTCTCTTACTGACTTCTACTGACTGTCCTTGGAGGAGCTTTGCTAATGTAGCTTGATTAGATGAGTCAACTCGGCCAGACGGCAGCAAATGAATAGTCAATATTCAGGATTTGGGACGTTGGTTTGTCTCTGGAAAGTTTATTTTTTGCTCCAAGGAGATTCTGTGGTCAGAGATATTTGTGTGTATTTCTTTCCTACATCAACACTACTATTAACAGTGTTCTTGTTTTTTAGTGCTGAGAACAAGACAGAAAGCCAGTTTACTCCATACTCACTTATACTGGAAGTCTAAGAGCAGCTCTAGAATATGCAAGTCATGCAATTTTTTTGCTCAAAAAAGAAAAAAAAAAATGCCTCATGCTATAACTACACCATGTATAATTAATCAAGGTTATGTCAATTTCCGCAGTGTAGGGATGAGGCATTGATGGCATATGGATAACATAAACCTTCAGAACAGTGAAAAGGAGCCAGAACTACTTTTTCTCTTTTGTCTGTCATCCTCACACCTGCACTGTTTTGTAGGTTTAAATTTGTGTTTTCAGTCATGTAATTTTTTTCCCCTCCATTCTTCTAATTTGATCTTGCTAATTTGAATTTTGCTCCCTCAGCTCTTGGCCACGGCCATGGCATCATTGGGATTCAAATGATAGGGTGAACACACATAATTGTATATTTTAAATGTTTATTTCTTGTCTGAGGTAACCACATATTAATGGCACAGTAGGTAGAGATTACGGTAAAATAATAAATAATAAAATGGTGCATTCCTTTAAAGACTAAGAACCGTTCCATGCAAAAGATCAGGTTATTAGGTCACGTTAGAAAATACAGTGCACTGGTGTGAACAGAGGTGACATCTGAATTTACTGTATAAACTGAGTGTGGCACGCTTTATGATTACACCTCGTGATATAACCTCTTATGAACTCCATCTTGTGCATGCACTCACACACAGACACACACAACCACTTGGCTAGAGACTTGGTCATTGACCTTGTGATTGCCAGAGAAAGACTTGCAGTTTAGTGACCCATTAAGACTGGAGGTCTTCTTTCTTCTCTTCTTGTTCCCTTCCCCCTCCTTTACCTCTCTCTCTCTCTCTCTCTCTCTCTCTCCATTCCAGCTATGAGACCACCAAAGGCTGGGATTGATGACCATTTACCATCTATTGCATTATTGAAACCTAAGATCTAGCATTAGCTCTAAACCAGATTAGAAACTTTGCAGAATTGGTGTGACCAAAGTGGGATTGGTAGGCTGACTGATGATGAAAAAAAAAAATTGGTGTGGTTAGCAATTTTACATGATCTTGCGGTAAGAATAAGGAAACCTTTGAGTTCCACTAGCTTCAGAATTGCAATTCAACTTGCCTTGCCTCTTAAATTGCTAAATTTTAAATTGCTAAATTTGGCAAACTTTTCCAATCAAACAAGTTGGTTGCTAGCTAGCTCGCTAACTTCCATTCTTTTATTCATCTTTAATAAGCTCCTAATCCTGGTCAGAGTGGCGGTGGATCTGGATACATCCAGAAAGGGATGCCAGTTCATATACGCACAGTTGCACACTCATTCACACCTAGGGGCAACTTAGATTCACCAATCCACCTACTGCCATGTTTTTGTGACATGGTGGAAGGAAACCAGAGAATCTGGAGGAAACCTCTGAAGACAGTAGCCCAAGCTCAGAATTAAACCAGGAACCTGGAGCTGAGAGATAGCTAACTGGCCAACCACAAAAAGTAAAAATACATAGTAATTCATAGTTATACAATCTAATCCAAGCCCCAGTCTGAATGTGGCCTCTTTTTTTATAGAATAATTTATAGTCGAGTCAGGAAGTATGCTCATGCTAGCATCTCACACTGCTAAAATTAGCACTTCGGATCAAATTAGCATTTCGGATCTTCTCTGTTCTTATGCAGTATGAAGAAATGACAATTCAACCCAGCCAAAGCAGCTGAACTTAACAAACTTTCACTTCAATCCCAAAGTTTGCGATGCAAACCAGCCAATCGATTTAAATTCAAATTTCATTGAAATGAATGTAATTTCGCTTGCTCGTTTTTGCTGACAAAACCTAGCTGTGATTCCTGGTTAGTACTGGGTATCCACAGCTATATAAGAGGAATCACAGGTCTGAAGGTGGCGATCCCCCCGAGTGTATCTTCACCAGAAAGGTATTTTCAGAACACTCTGTCTGCGAGGCTTCTTCTTCTTCAACCCCCCAATCTATCTCCCCGAGGGTGCGAAGGAAAGGAAACGGTTATCCTTTGACATTTGGCTACACTTTTGTTTCACAGAAACCCCCAGTTACGCCTTTGAACAGTCACAAAACACAAGGTCTGCACATATGTAGTGGAAAAAACAGATGCACAGACAGACAGAGAGAGAGAGAGAGAGAGAGAGAGTGTGTTCCTCACCTCGGGGCTGTGGGGCAGGACTTGAGCGATGCCTCCCCAGGGGGGTGATATTTTATAGTTTGTGTCCATCAGTGGCGTGGCCCGGGGCGCTGGGGTTGACAGTAAGTGCTCTCAACATCACTGAAGCTGATTCATCTGAGCCATGACATACATGAGAGAAAGGAGGAGGGAGGTGAAGGTGCAAGACGAAGGACACAACAAAAGAGGAACACCATGACAGAAAAAGGAATAAAAAGAAAAAATGAAACAAAATAATTTGTCGTGCAATACATTAACTTTACATCCATGTCCACTAATCATTATGGGTGGCCTTGTGTTTGTATCTCTTTTTACGAGGACCAAATGTCCCCATAAATGGTGGACCTTGTGAGGACATGTGGCTGGTCTCATATAAAAAAAGAACATTTTGAGGAAGGATATACAAATCTGATGCTGGGTGTCAGGACAGTACTGTCCTGAAATGCTAGGTCAGTATCAGATTGGATCTGACTTTTTTCCCACTTTGGATCCAATCTTCTGGTATTTTATGGTGTGAGATTGTCTTAAAGCAGACTTTCCCTAAACCTCAGCAGAAGATACCAGATAGTCAGGTCAGGTACTAAGAAGACTTTAGTCTTCAGTTCAGTATTGGATTGGATTGGACAAATTTTCCAATCTGATCTGGAATTTTATGTCTCGATTACATGTGTTATTGACTGATACTTGAAGCACATCACCATTCTATGTCTGATGCTTCATAACCCTCAGCAACAGAAGCCTCCAGACAATCAGATCAGGCACTAGTAGGATGTCAGTTTTCAGATCAGTATTGGATCAGAATCAGATTGGATTTGACACATTTTCCCAACCAATCCACTAGTATTTCACACTATGAGCACATATGTTATTGACTGAAATGTATCTTAAAGCACATCACCATCATACCTCTCATGTTTCACAAACTTCAGCAACAGAAGCTTGTGGATGGTCAGATTGGATACTAAGAAGAAACCAGTGTCGGATTAGTATCAGATTGGATTTGTCTGATCCAATCTTCTGGTATTTTATGTCATGAACACATGTTAATGACTTAAATTTGACAGTATCATCATTATCATGCCTCATGCTATGTCAAGTTTCATAAAAACCTCAGCAGCAGAACCTCCGAACCTCACTCAGATGAGGTGCTAAGAAGACGCCAGTTTTTGGATTAGTATCAGATTGGATTTGTCGCGTTTTTCTGATCCAGTCTTCTGGAATTTTATGTCATGAACAGGTTAATGACTGAAATTTGTCGTAAAACACAGTAACACCATCATACAGTACCTTGAAGTTGATATTGCAGATACTAAGAGGACATCGCTATCAGATCAGTATCGGATCAGTATCAGATTAGATTTGTCACAATTCTCCTATCAGTCCACTAGTAATTTAAACTCTAATCGCAATTATTATTGACTGAGACTTGTCTTAAAGTACATTACTATCATTTCGCAAACCTCTGATGTCTCGCAAAAAAGAGAAACTTGCAGACAGTTGGATCAGTCATGTCAGTTGTCATGGATAAGGATGTCAGTTTTTGGATCAGTATCAGATCAGTATCAGATTGGATTAGTCACATTTTGCAATATAATCTACTGGTATTTTACACCATGGATGCATGTAATTGACTACAACTTAAAACACACCACTGTCATACCTCTGATGTTTCGCAAACCTCAGCAACAGAAGCTTGCAGACAGTCGGATCAGATACTAAAATTATCTCAGTATCGGATATGTATCAGATTGGATTTTACATATTTTCCAGTTTGATTTTTTTTTTTTTTTATATTTTACTCTGTGACCATATGGTTTTTGACTACAACTTGTCTTAAAGCAAATCACAATGTTTTTTCGTAAAAGAACCTCTCAGACAGCCGGATTGGATACTAAGATGGTATCAGTATGGGATATCATCTAATTCTCTTATTTCCTATATCAGTATTGTATTGAAAGTAGGGGAATTACAAAAGTCAGGATTGGTACGTTCCTACCTTGAATTAGCTAATACAGAAGTAAAGAGAAACCCCTCACATAGACGGGAATACAACAGCGCGTGTGTTATTGTGTGTGTGCACGTGCCTGGCTGGAGAGGGAGGCCCCCCAATAAAACGTGGCATTTCAATTTCTCATCTTCCCTTCACGTTGTGTGCTGGCCTGCTCCTCTTCTACATATATATAGAGGAGGAAGACGAAAACAGCGGCCAGCTTGCAGGATGCGCATACTAAGCAATCAATGTGTCACTTCTTCTTGACAATCCTGCTGCTTTTTTTTCCATACAGGGGCCTCTCTCATTTTTTCTTGTCAGCAGAAGGTAATTTGCTGTATTGTGATTCAGGCCGAAAGCTTTGTGACGAGGGGACTTTTGATAGCTCTGCCCCCCCGAACCCCCCCCATACATACACACACACACACACACATACACCCACCCAAACATACATAGACGGTCTCCTTTGCCAGCGAGGCGGAATAGAGTCACACCCCTCCCTCCTTTTCTCCCTCCCTCCCTCCCTCCCAGTCCGTGCCCCATCTCCATCCGAGGCTAGCTGTTAAAAGTGATAAGCGTGGAGAGTGGCGTGGGGTCCCCTGATTAATAAAAGATGGGGGCCGCTCCCAGCTCCCATCTCCCAGAGGGGTGGCCTTTTTCGGAGCACCCTCACCTCCCCCCCCGAGCTGAGACGCCGCACACAATGCAATCCTGCACCAGCACAATGGACAGGAAATGGGGAGAAAGAACCAATCATGGAAAATAGTATTAAAAGCAGCCAACGTCCTGCTCTCTCTCTCTCTCTCTCTCTCTCTCTCTCTCTCTCTCTCTCTCTCTCTCTCTCTCTCTCTCTCTCTCTCTCTCTAATACAGTGCATGCATTATAATGAACAATATACTGGACTTATATATCTGTGGTATGTAAATATGTATTCATATGCAACATAGAGACTGTTATGAAGGGGCATGTTATTTCCTGTTGTATTAGATGACCATAAATGCTATATTTTAATTTTATATTCTGAACTAGTGTGCAAAATTGTGGCATAAATATACCAAAAATAATATACTCAAACCCTGACTCGAGCCATCACCAGTGCTCATAGAGTTGCATTTATTTATTAGTTTGTTTGTTTGTTTGTTTGTTTGTTTGCTAGATTCTATTATTGTCATAGGTTTATATATTAAGTAATATAATTATATTTATTAGTTTAGCATGTTTCAGTTTTCGCTTTAGTAGGTCAGTTTATTCTTTTGAAAATGAGACCTTTACAGATGCATGAAGGAATTTGTTTATTCAATTTGGTTTTTAATATTATTTTTAGTCTTCACTTGAAATTTAACTTAGTTTCAG
This sequence comes from Cranoglanis bouderius, assembly GCA_023630585.1. Classification (NCBI taxonomy): domain Eukaryota; kingdom Metazoa; phylum Chordata; class Actinopteri; order Siluriformes; family Cranoglanididae; genus Cranoglanis; species Cranoglanis bouderius. Next base: position 2,600,384 of record CM042567.1, read on the forward strand.
TTTCTACTTTTCTTTCACATTTTAAATGTACTGCATATTTATATAGCTTCTGTACATTTTCATTTATTATATTATTTTGTTTTTAGTTTTCGCAATTAATACTATATCATTTTATAATATATTCATATTCATATTCATTTTATAATATATTCATATTCAGTTTTTACTTTTCTAGATCAGGGCTTGGAAAAGCAGCTGGTGTTAAAGATGAATGCACGGATACACACCGCATCGCATTTACGAAGATACTTACAAAGATCTAGCTTAGGTTTTAGGGAGGAGGATTTTTTTGGTGTGGTTTGTGGGCGGTACCTTTTATCACTTTCTCGAGCAAAACGAACAAAATCCGCCCACATCGTTCACACCGGTACGGGATCCTCAGGTGTGGCCGAAACGAAATGGAAATGTCTGCTTTTGATTTTGCGGCCTCCTTTGAAGACATTTGCTGAAGTTTTTGTCTACTTGTCATTTTGTTTTTGATTTCATTCTCGTACATATTTGTACTACTTGGAACCCTTTCTCAAAAGCAAACACCCTGTTGTGTACAAAATCTGCGCAAAAAATGAATAATCTTTAGGGTGATAAATGTAAAGCGTGTAGTTTTAAATAGAAGGGTGTACTCTGTAACCACACACACACACACACACACACACACACACACACATTGAGTGTCTCAGTTGGACTCTTGTATCGAGGCTGATTGCTGTTCTCCGCATGGACACTGCAGCATTTATCTTTAAATAACCTCCGTCCCCTTCCCCGGGCCAGACAATAGTGGGACGCTTCTAATTTTCGGCAGCATAATGGCAGTCATATTGAGATGAAACAGGTCAAAGGTGAACTCGGGGCCTTGTGATTGGCTGGGGGGGACGGAGCCCGTGTCTTGGAGATAAAATTGAGGCGCTGGTTTAATTCGATTCTTCTCAATGCCAGGCTTCTCTCACTGTCAGTGCAGGCGAAGAATATTCCCGTTTGCGTAATTGCTTATGAATATGAAATGACGATACGGAAAGATCATGAAATCAAATTCAGTTTTATGTTACAGTGGTGAGTAAAGTAAAAGAGTTATTTAAAATAAAACCGGGGTACAAAAATCTCCCCAAATGTTATAAATGTTTTGTATTTATGTTGCCTTTTGTCCCTTTTGACCCTTTACCTTTCCTCCTCCTCCTCCTCCTCCTCCTCCTGCTGCTGAGTCTGAATGAAACAGATTGATGGAGCTGTTGGATGAATATTAATGTGATATGCACATGCTCCTGAACTTGCCTCTGACCTTGAGCTTTTATCGTATTTTTTGTTTTTGGTTTTTTTTTGTCACACTAAACGTTAAATGCCGTAATGAAAGACCAAGGACAAAGGTAGTCCTAAATGTTCTCAGAATGTTCGCAACAGCATTTGTGACAATTTATATAATATTCACGTTTCTTATTTTTTTTTAATGTTATGGATAGGGATAGGGCAAGGTTAGCTTTCATGCTTTATTTATTTATTATTTAGTATTTAGTATTTATATTCCTTTAAATGAAATTGAACAGATCTCAAGCACATGACGTTCGCTTGTTCAAAGTTAAACAGTTTTTTAAGTAGGACAGTTTTCTAAATTCCTCACTGTTATTTGAAAAAAAAATACTAAGTATACGAGTACAAATTAGTAATAATTTAGTAATAAAGTGAAAAGACTGCACAAGTGTAGCATTTCAGTCATTACAGACGATCAGAACACTGCTATCATAGTAAAATAATCAATGATGCAGCGGTGTAATGAAGCATAGTTGCTCTTACCACCTCAAAGTTGTTGTTTGTTTTGTTTTTTTCCCAGAACTATTTATTCCTCTTATACTACAGCAATTGATTGATTACTATTTACTAAATGATTACTATTTCGTATTTATTAAAAGAACATGCCGTACTTTTTATCCATTTATCGTTACGAACAATTATTTATCGTCGAACATCCACAAAGCAAGTTATCACTAACGTTATAACGGCTATAAACAGTCGTGTCTCTTTTTCTGTCTCTTGAAGTTAATGCGAGGGAAAAAAAAAACACAGCGTGTCATGTTACCGAGAAACCGCAAAGCGCAAACCCCTCTGAAAAGTTACAAAGTGCTGACACTGGAGACTCCTTCCATAAATGTCAAATAAACATTTCCTTATAGAAAACCTCCCCGCCTCAATGATGATGACACTTTTTTTTTTAAAGCCCTGAGCTGTTACTATAGAAACGACAACGTATTAGAACGAGCGCATTAATATAAACCAGCTGCACTACTGTCACGAAAATGAATCAACACCTTCTGACCAATCAGAATCCAGAATTCTACAGCGCCGTGGTATAAAATGATGAACCATTTATATTAGCATGTGTATTACATTATACAGAAGTCTGAAAGAACATTAGCGATATGCACAACAGTTGGCGTCATCACAGGCACAACCAGAACCTTCTGTAACATTTTCTCAAGTTCATGTTTTCTTCAACTCCACATTTTTCCAGGCCACAAATTAGACAGAACTATTATTCTTTTCGAAACACTGGAAGGAAAATATTTTGGTACACAGCCAGAGAGCTGCTTTTGCTAAATCTTTGGTTTTCTCTATAAATTCATCTAACGTACTGGAAAGCCAAAATAGATTTCATCATACTTCACCCTGGCAGTTGTACATTTTATTTCGATAATTTATTAAAAATCTAGCTGGAGTTTCACACAGTGTTGGTACGAGATGGAGATCATTAAGAGATTAAGAATTTTCTATGTCAGTTATGTTACATCTCATTAGGTCCAAACCCTCGGTGTGTACATTAGAAAATATCCAATCAGGGCTCAGTTTTCAGAAGTGTTATAATGATCATTGAGAGAGAGAGAGAGAGAGAGAGAGAGAGAGAGAGAGATCAAAAGAATTCTGATTGGAAACCGTAGTAACAAAAGTTATTATTGTGTTTCCTTTATATCTCGGTGTAAATGTTAAAAAACGTATTTAACCAAGAAAACAAGTAATCATTGATATAATGATTGGATGAAGTCTTTTATTTAACATTTAGTATTTTTATTTATTTATGGAAGGAGTCTCCAGTGTCAGCGCTTTGTAAAGCGCCAGAGAAAATGGTTAAAATAAATAAATAAATAAAAACCGAATAAAAAAAAAAAAACATGATGTTTCATTCATTAATAAATTAAAGCTCTTAATCAGCGATCGTCAGGTCGAGTGCATCAGACCATCCCATCGCTCTGTTGTTTGTTGTGCGTTATTTCTAACATGGATTCATTTGAAAATGTGTCTTTTCTCAACCGTTTTGTTTTTTCTGAATGTTTTCGACGGTTTCGTCCACCAAAATCCACTCCATCTGAAGTAAATCGATTTGAAAACATTGTTTTTAATGCTGTAGTGTGGATGAGGGAAAACACTGATTATTGAAAGCGCTGGCGTTTGATTGTCGTGTGATTTCCACAAAACCAGGAAGGCGGAACCTATCGCCATGCTGTTTTCTGTATTATGTATTTTTAATTTCATGTTAGACTGCTGTGGCATTCAGTCATGTTGACCAAAAACAAAGGGTTATGGTAGTTCTGGGGTTAGGATAGGGATAGAGTTGGGATAGGATAGGGATGGCGATAGGATAGAGTTAGGAATAGGGATAGGGATATGTTGGGGTAAGGAATAGGTATAGGGTTGGATTTGTGTAGGATAGGGATATGAGAGGGTTTGGATATGGATAGGGATAGGAGTAGATTAGGGTTACAATATGAATAAGGTTTGTTGTCAAATAGGAATCAGATAAAGGTCATGGGTCAGACCCCCCGTGCGGTTGCCCAGCATGCCGTTTTATTTCGTTTTCGCATTTCACCGTGGACGAAAAACTAAAAGCATGAATGTGGCCCAACCAAAAATGCAGCATTTTCAAAATTACTGTGTTAGTATGGATTAGGCCTAAGAGATATTTGTTTGCATATTTAGTTCTGGGCATGCTAGCAGGAAGGTGTGCAACAAACAAGACGCCATTTCCCAGCATGCACTGCAGCATTTGTGGCTGCAGTGTGTCTCTAACAGCCACCCTCTGAGGTCATTGCTCACCGTCAGGCGAGGGTCCGGCGCGTCCCCCTGAGCCCGATGACAAACAAGGCTGCAGTGCTGAGGTGTGTGTCAGGGGTGTTTTTCCCACAAAGCATTTCTATAAAAGTGTAACAGCCCTGCGTTTGCCCTTTTCCTCCCTGTACGAATGAGCCGCTCAGCCAACAGGCCCCTGAAGATCTCTTAAAATGTGCTGATCCACAAAAGCCTGCACCTCTAGTCATTCTCCTCCCTCCCCGTTCCCTCCATCCGTTCCTCCGCCGGTGCTTTGCTTCTGCTGAATCACGCCGGCCTGCGACTGGCACCGAGCGTGAGAGCACGTGTGTACATGTGTACCGAGGAAGGAGGATGGGGGTGGGGCTTGTTTAAGGCCTGGAGATAATTACGGCGCATTAGAGCAGGACTGAATAAATCTGTAGCGCTGCTAATTGTGTGGCAGTGAAAACAATAACTCCAAGCATATGGCCCGGGGCATCGGCAGGGCGTAAGAGGGAGGGAGGCGAGAACGGCTGGCTCGGGGCCCTGGCATGGGGCCAAAAACAAGCACGGTGACAAGCATGCAAACATTGCGTCATCGCACCACATCCAACCTGACGGAGCTGCAACCGCAGACACACACGGCATCCAACCGTCTCCGCCCATGTTAACGAACACGAATTAATCATAGCAGACGATATATTAGACTTTTTCATGCAAGGTGAAAACGAATGAGGAGTTTCATTAATGTTCATGAGGCTATATAACACAGACGTAAGCCCTTCATGACACCTTCATAGAACTGACATAAGTGTTTATAACAAAAACCTGAATAACAAAAATAAAAAACAGAGAACGTATGAATGACTGCTATGACATTATCATAGCAAATGAAATTAAAAACACACCTTGCTTTATTTAAGGGTGTGAGAAATGTACATAACTCTGATGTGACCGTGTCCTAACATGTCATAAGGATTCAGATCATCTTGGCAGGCTAAACTATGTCACTTCATTATCATTATGGGATACGAGTGTATTATCATGGCAGTACATCTCAGAAGGTGTTACAACATACACTGACAATGTTATAAGAAAAATCTGTCACTTGACTGAGCTGGCTTGTCAACATGACATCAAAGTCTTTATGACAGATGACATCTTCAAAAGCAAAGAAATGTTTCCATACAGGTATGAGAGATGATACGAAGGGGTTATGTAGGTGTTATGTCATACTATACAGCTCAAAAGGGGTCTCTGTCACTCATATTATATTGCAAAGGTGTATTAAACTGACCTTACTCTCTCTCTCTCTCGCTCTCTGTCTCTCTCTCTCTGTCTCTCTCTCTCTCTCTCTCTCTCTCTCTCTCTCTCTCTCTCTCTCCCCCCCCTCCCAGGACTGGATCTGAGAGAGGAGACACTTCAGCAGCGTGGACTTTCAGCTGTCTTGTGGCCTGCCGGTATGTGGACTGACACACATACACACTTCTTGTTTGTGTTCTTCTGAACATACCTAGCATGCTGACCCGGGAGGCACCAATCCCACGTTTTCCATGATGATAAAACACTTCAGGACACGCTGTAATAGGAAAATAATCAACGACAGGGTGATGTCGGCCAGGGTTACGTTCCAGCGTGTTTTATTCATAAATTACGCTGGATTAAAATCCATTTATAGCTACATTTAATGCTGTAGAACGTCCATCTCGCTTACGTTATAGCAGCTATAAACATCAAGATGTTCTCTCACCAGCCTCTCCTTTTTTCTTTCTGAAGTTAATAAGTCAAAAAATATATACACAACGCAGCTTGTCACGTTACCGAGAGACCGCAAAAAGTGTAAAGTCCTCTGCCCTGTAGATGTCGGAAAACTTAGCTACAACTTTACCTCTGAAAGTGCTGACACTGGAGACTCCTTCCATGAACGCTAAGTAAACATCTCCTTACAGAAAACGACACCATTCACCAAAACTTCACCGACTTGATTATTCGTGTTTCTTTGTTAAATAACAAGTGAGTTGAACAGAAAACCTGTTAAACCTCAAACTCTGTTGAACTCAATCCACATGTAGAAACGTTTAAAATATGCGACTCTTTAACGTGAATAATAAAGATGAGACGTTTAGATGAGACGTATATGAGAGAAATTATCCCAAAACTGTTGTAATAGACTTTTATCCAACTTTCTAACACGGGAGCAATACACTAAAAAGTAGTTCCGGTTAATTTACACTTTTCAGAAGATTTTGTCATATCCCTACACCATCAGAGACTCAGAACTACACTGGTAACGTTGACATTACCACACATGCTTCTCAATTCTACAGATGTAGAGTTACATTTACCAATCGATTTATTTAAAAAAAAAAAAAAATAACGTGACATAAAGATTTGTTGATGGAGTTCCTTAGACTTCCATTAGAAGTGAATTTGTGGTACAAATACGATTAGGAAAAGTTACAGTAGGTGAAGTATTTCTTTCAGTGCACTTTCATTCGGGTTTAGTGTGCAGTATGTGTAACGATTACAGCGTTTCATTACTCAGGGCTCAATTGGAAACGTGTACCTAAATGACACACACATACTCCTATAGTCTTCCTTCCTCTTCGCGTCCTGTTTTTTTTTTTTTTTTAATCTTTCTTTTGCTCTCTCTCTCTCTCCTCCATATCCGTGGCACAATCTCAGCCTGCTAACACCCGCTGCCTTTCAAAGCATGAATGCGTTCGTGTCTCGAGGGAGCCTCGTGTTGCCTTCTCCTTTTTGTTCGTACTAATTGCCTTAATTTATTGACTAGTTAAGGTTTATGAAACAATTAATTGATTTTCCCCATACTCATTATTCAGTCCTTAGACGCTAAGTCTGCCGTGGATTAATCTTTTTAACAGCAATGTTAATGACGTGTCAAGTCAACTGCGCGAAACGCAAATCACGGATAAACTCATTTTTTGTGTAGAAAAAAAACATTTTATGTTTTGTTTTGTTTTTTACTACAGGTTAAAAATACTCATCCATGATATCTAATAGTCAGTAATATAGCACTGGTTATTATTAACATGCGTTCTTTGTCAAAGTGTCAGTGTGATACATGAGGTAGAATTTCTTCTCAGATATATCTCAGCGCGAAGCATTTTCTGTATATCTGTATATTTATATATATATATATATATATATATATATATATATATATATATATATATATATATATATATATATATATATATATATATATACTAATACACAGTTTAGTGTGTGTGTTTATGTGCATGTGTGTACACGTAGTCTCATAGGCCACACTGCTCCCTTTTGGTCTTCAGAATTCATTCGTCGACCAATCAGAGATTACTTCCAAGTCTTGTATCAATTCTCTGTGTTATGTCCAGACGTGAATTCTTCGCAAAGCGCGCGATGAAGCAGGACTACTCCGAGAGCTGGATCAATACGGGCCTCCCATGGGCTCTCTGGCGTGACTCCCACCAACCCACACACACACACACACACATTCTCGTCTCAGCCATGTGATGGCAAGAGTGGCAGGCCAGGCCTGATCTCCCCGATCAAGAGATCTATTGTTTACCACCGTTGTGCTCGGCAACTCCGTAACCATCATATCCAAATGCTTCCTTCGTTGGGAATTTGTCCCAAATATCCAAACACAGCTAGAGGGCTCCATCAGAACAAATTCCTCAAGAGGTCTCATTGTGTCCATTGGTTTCATAGCAGTATCCACATTTTTGATCCATCGTGATCCATGGTCTGTTGTACAAAATCCCATGTCAATGTATCCTCAACACAATAGTCCTAATTTTCTAACATGTCCAAATTCCGTTAGGTATTAAGTCCCTTTCAGGGCCTTCTCATCCACAAGCCGTCGTCGTCTGACATTTTTCTGGAACGAGGCTGTGTCTCAACCAACCGTAGGCATTTTCCTGGAGAGAATAGATTGTAATTATAATTACAAAGCAATCAGAATTAATCGCGCCCCGCCATCTCCTCTCAGCGGTGCATGTTAGTCGTCTGCACCTCCCCCATGCACATACATTCGCATACACACGTTACGTACATACACGCACATGCACATTAACTTACCAGGCCAGACCTGTGTTCATCTCCATTAGCTCAGACATTAGCTCTCTCGCCCATTCTCTCTCTCTCTCTCTCTCTCTCTCTCTCTCTCTCTCCATCAATTACCTCCCATACTTACAGCGAAACTCATTAGCCGCCCCTCCCTCCGCTCGCTTAACGAGAAAGCGATTAGAATGTGTTTCGGCGTGAATGCGGTTTCTGCCGCCGCTCCCGTTCCTCGCGTCCACTTGCTCACCTTCAGCTCTCTCTTTCCATCTGGCTCTCCCCTTCTCTCCCCACTACCTCTTTCTCTATCTGTGGCTACAGCCTCTCTCTCTCTCTCTCTCTCTCTCTCTCTCTCTCTCTCTCTCTCTCTCTCTTTCTCTCTCTCTCTCTCTTTTCCTCTCTCTCTCTCTTCTCTCTTGCTCTCTCTGACTCTTTCCCTTTCTTCATCCTCTCTGCAGCCTCTCTCTCTCTCTCTTTCGCTCCTCCCTCTCTTGGAGCTGCAGGCTGCTGGGGGTTTTAGACAGATCACTCTCACAATGGTTGATCAATACGGCTATTGATCTGCTGGCAAAATGTTTATAAAATCATCCCGGGCAGCTGCGGAGCGGTGGCGGTGGGGGAAAAAGGGGAGAGCGAGCAGAGCGAGGGGAGGGCCGATGCCATTCAGCCGGGGTTGAGGAGGTATCGCGTACCTGATTGGCTGCCCATGTGCCCGCCTTGCCAGGCTGTGAGTACTGTTCCTGCATGGCTTCCAGCTCCCGAGTCACTCTGACAAACTTCCCTGCCCGGCAAAGCGACGTCGTCGCGTCACGACGGCGGCGGTTTAACCTTTTCGTCGCTCACTTTTTGGCTGCCAGCCAAACTGTGACAACACGCACCCTCCTCCTCATCCATCCCCGTCTTCCCACGAGCCTACAATCCTCATTTGCATAAATTAGCAAGCGGCAGGCAGTGCCAGGTTCTTAACGAGCCGCTGTCATGTCGCTTCCTCCTGCCTCCTCTCACTTGCTGCACACAACGCAACACACACCACTGTTGCGTGGCATCGCCGCTGCCCTCTGTGGCCCTCTGGAGCTCTAAAGTACAATACCCAATAGGCCTGTTTACATTTCCCCTTACTCTCCCTCTGGTCCCTGGGAGCCTGCACTTACTTCCTTATTAGCAAATGGTACTTCTCTATAGAGAATAGACAGATTTCTATATGTGTGCCTGGAGATTTTTTATTTTTATTTTTTTTTACATTACTTCCTCTTACTTTCTTACACATTTGAACCTTAAAGAGTGATCTCCAGGCCTTAACACTCCACCAGCAGTGCTTCCTAAATCTCTGCTTTGAGTGAAACTAGCCTAGAGCAGCTCTAAGCGGTTATAATAACCTGGAAAATGGAAACACATTAATGCAAACATGTAGTAAGGCTGGCATAGCCCCATAGCCAGGAATGATTCACCTTGACCTAGCCAGTCACAAGGTCATGTCTCACATCAGGCCCACCACCAGAAAACGAGGAGCACGATATGTTCCTCAAAGTGCACAGGAGGTGGCTCAGATCACAAAGAATGACCCGACTCAAAACGCAAAGCTGCACACCCCAAGCAATCAGGTGCTGTACTTAATCCACACCCAAAAACATTGAGTATGGACGATCAAGTCCAGGAGACAATCGAGTCCACTCAAATCCGCAACATGATGGACCTAACATGGTTATCAGTCCTCTATTATGTCTAGAGTATTTGAGTGGGAGCCACAGAGAGGTCAGATAACATAGTCATGCCAGTTGTTGCTATTCTTGGTAGTCAAAATCTGGTCTCCAGATCAGTCGTTAGAAGCATCTAGTACAGATGAGGTACTGTGGGTTCCACCACAATTGTCAGCAAAAGTATGACCCCCATCCCACATAGGATGTCCCTGCTGAAAAATATAGTTTGTTCTGACCAGGGACCATCTGCCAAAACACAGAATGAAATGGTCACACCGGTAGACCATCTTCACCAGCTGGTAAGTTCAACGATTCAATAAATGTGTGAGATTTTCAAACTTCTCTTATTTTGATTAAAATAACTTTGTAGTACTAGTAGTGGTAATTCTGAAACTTCTTCCTTTCTACCAGCTCTCACCATCAATGCAAAAATGGTCTCCCAGCAGGGAGCTGGTCGGAATAAGCTGAAGCTCTTTTCTCCAAAATCATGAGTCCATGAAATTTGTCCGTCTCATTTCCAGTGTCATTTTAACTAAGCAAACTATCTCATTTGCATTTACTTTTTTACCACATACTTTTATCCTAGCAACTTAAGAGGATAAAAGGTCAAAGGACGTGAGGTCAAGGACGTAAAAAGGACGGTCAACCTTCCGATCGGTAGACTTAACTGCTGACTCAACACTATCCAGAGCTCTCAGATTAGTCAAACTGAAGAGCCTCCAGAGGTGTAGTTCTAGGGAAGTCAGTATGTAGACGACGTACAACATATCAGGAAAGGTACATGGTGCGATCAATGGCTGCTTGACGAATGATTCTTTAGCCGTGTATAAAAGCCCAGGGTAATCAGTTCTGCTTGCTATGATCTGTGAATCAGCTTGTCTGTTGTTAGTATGAATGATTCTCTGTTATCCTGTAATTTCCTTTATTCCTCTTCCTCCTATCAACCCGTTCTCCCTTATTCCCTCCTCCCTCCTCCCAGGACAGAGCTTGCATAAGAGGCCATTTTATTTATTCTGTCAGAGTGCTAGACAGACTCGGCTCACACAGAAATCAATTTCAGCTCAGCCGGTGGACCTAAACGGAGAAGCGTAGCGCGCATGTCAGCAAGCGCCGCAGCCTAACTTGCTCACTGTGTCGTGCTCTTCTCCCCCTCCTCACTCCTCGGAAGACATTTTGTTCCAGTGATGAGGTGTGAACGCTTCTGGCAAATGCATGATGGCCAAGTGCTTATCTTGAAAAACAAAATGGAGACAGATTGTATAGGTGCGTGTGTGTAGGATGTGCTCGTATATGTTTATTTAGAAGCATGTCAGAGACGTGGATGTATACAGTATCCACGCACGCATGTCCCTGACTCAAAAACGCACCAATAATATACACACCCCGTTTTTAGCTCAATCTATGGTTTGTGACACCTGGAAGTCCTCAGAAGTCCTCAGAAGTTGCAACACAACAAGCTTTTTCTATATAGATTCATAACTTACATAGGTGGGATAGAAGCACGAAAAGTCATACGGTTAAGAATTCTTTAAAATACAAACATGTATGTGAACATACTATCTATGAAATGTTGTATATACACTGTATTACACTGTACTGCACATTGTGTAGCACTGATCCACACATTACACAGCATTTTGTGACTAAAAAACCACAAGCTGTAGTCACTGAATGGCTACACGAGGGAGTATTATACCCAGCTGTCAATCAAAAAGCTGAATTTAATTATTTATGTTTATACAAAACTGCAGCAAACATAAAAACACACGCCTACTCACCCCTTGTTTTGATCCATGCTGGTTACTATATTCCTCGCGTACGTATTTCAGACCATAACTTACGTCGGTGATGCACAACACATATAATATGTGCAACATTTAAGAAGCGAGAACACGGCTCGTACACATTCATTCCCGAGATGCTGAAGGTCCTGAACCACTCTTTTCCGTGCCGAGTCTGTGCCAGGCTCTCCGGTTAATACAGCTCCCGCGCCGGCCTTATTCCTCGCTCCACTTTTATCGATTTCAGTTGAGAAGTAGACGGAAGAAGAAAGAAAGAAAGAACCTTTTCAGGAAGAAGTTAAACGGTCAAGTAGCAGGTGGAGGGTGTCTTTCAGCACTTATTGACGAGGTGGAAAAATGTCACTATTATGGAGGGCCTTTCAGTAGATAGCGAACTGATTGGACGAGTGCCCCGGGGTCAGGCCGGAGTGCATTCCTGCTGCTGCCAAACAAGCCTGTATAAAAGGCCAGAGGAATCAGCTGAACCTGCAGAGGCGCCTCTTCACCGGTCGCTCGGTTTATTAGAGACTCGGCGGCGCTCGGGATGTTTGATAATCTCTCACTTTTGGCCTCTCGCTTTATATATTGCTCTCTAATTCTTTTTATTCACTTTCAGTTCTCCCTTCTAATCTTTCCGATCTATGGCTAGCTATGATCAGTTGGTTTCTGTGACTGGAACATCTCTAGCCTGCGTTTTAGTGTTTTCTGTTAAGTAAATGTGTGTATGAATGCAGGATAATGAGGCTTTTGATCAGAGGGAGAAAAATAACTGAGGACTAATTGAATGATCGAGAATTAGTCAGGTATTCCATGCCCGTCACACGGAGCGAAAGACGGTTCACCCGTAAGTCAGTCAGCATTTTTGGCGTCTGACGTCAAGACCTTTCATTACGTCGGGCCATCAGATGGCCATCCGTTTTACCCAGCCAGATAAAGGTCAGCATACCAGTGCGCCGACAGTGGATGACTCAGTCCGAGGTGAAATGGTTTCTTTTATAAATTGATTCCAGTTCAGAGAACACAAAGGGCCGTGTTGTGCTCTAATTCAGCTAATTAACAGCTTGGGAAATGGGAGGAGGGGGAAATGTTCTTTGAAGAAGGCTTTATACAGTAAAACAGGACAGTGACTCAGCTGGCATCTGGAGAGAGACGGATCCAACCGGGTTTGCGATTCCTGTGTGGTTGCATTAATAACTTTCGCAATAACATTCGCAAAACTTTTATATTTTTTTTTAAACATTTGAGCAGCTACAGATAGAATAAATAGCCAAAAGCAAACAAAAAAAAAAAACAAATCTGTCGTGTTGCATTTAATCAGTGTTTCTGTGCTTTAGGTTGGATTCGAGATCGGTTGATACAATATGATCTCAAAGCCAGACGTAAAATCCCCCATGGGTGTTATTATTGTTAATGTTTTTTATGCCTTCATTACTAAACATCCATATCTGATTGCGTAAGAGTTTGGCTTTTAATCTAGTGGAAATTCCTTGAAAAGCCGGCGACACGAACAAGCATGTGGGCCATTATTCCAAAGTCGCGCAGAAACGAGCACGAATTTGAACGCCTAGCGAATCTGTGAAACGGTCATATAACATCAAAGCATCCATCGTTAAATGCTATAAGGAGATTCCACGCCTAGAAACAATAACCCCAGGATCAACAATTTCAGCTCGTCCACATGAGTGCATTTTAAGAAATAGTACGTCCTTAAATCGTGTAATATGATACACACTTTTATTGTTTTGCACCGACACGTTTACATTCGTCGTTAACAGTGTAGCCTAAAACACATTAAAGCTGCGAATGTAATTTGTAGCTAGTGTATTGGTTTTTAATTGAAGTGCCATTTGATACAGTTTTTGCTGTAACTATGGAAAAGACTATGGCTGGTCAACTACTTTCTGAATCACTGGTCGACTAGTAAAAATGAGTAGCTGTGCAACCCCTAAAACCAAACTTGAGTGTGTATACATGACCTCACCGGTGTGATTAAAGTGATTATTAAGGATACTGATGGTGGAATTTGCGTACGTTTGTTTTAAGATCAGATTTGACCGTACGTGAATAAGCGCCCGTGTTATTGCGTGCACACTGACGACCCATCCTCTTCTTCTTAAATCTCCATATGCTTTACCTTCCTATGCGTGAATGCGACTGAGTGTCTTCACGACATTTAACATTCGTCCTGTAATAAGCCAGCATGTCTCACGCATTCCAGATGAGCTGAATATGTTTCAGCATGTCTCTCTCTCTTTTCTTTTGGCAAAAAAGAGTCATCATGCAGTGCCACATGGTTTCCAAAATATTGGCTGTAGATGAAGATACTGGCTCTCTCCCACACCCACACACACATTCACGCACAAGCCGCACTAGCACGCTCTCTCTTTCATGCTGAATGCATAATATATGTAATGAAATAATGTTTCTTGTGTGTTGAATCTCAATGCGGCTCCCTCCATACCTCATGATTTCAATTGCAGTGATGACGGGGGGTAAATGATTATGTGTGGTGGGACTTAGCATATTGCCCAGGGCTACGCTGCACAGTCCAGAGATGTATGCATGACACACTCACACACACACACACACGCACACTTCCAGCCCCAAACCCAATCATTACGAATTCCAGTTGATAATTTGATGACTTTTCTTCCACGTCTCTCATCCTGTGGCCAGCCAAAGCTCTGGGTGCCAGCCTTGAACTGTTCAGACTGAAATTTCTAATTGGCCCAGCTCGACCTCCGGCCATTAAAGATTTAGAAGGAACAGAGCTTGTAAAACGCTGAATTTGTGGCACTTAGCTGTGGTAATGGTTCTCACCCGGCTGTAAGGATGAGGTTGAGGTGGTCTACCACCGTTTTCCCCTCGGTGAAGTTTGCCTTTTTTCGTAGATCTTTTTCCTAGATGATCTTGGAGAAAGAAATGAGTACATTTACTTGGTAACAAATCCATGATCTCACATTTTGTCAATATTTCCACTGCTGAATGAGTCGTACTGAGATTAAGTACCTGTCCTGAATTTGGTTCTACTGCCAAGAGAAGTGAACAGGTTCATGTGGGCAGAGCTAGAAATGGTTAGTTTACTATTGCTTAGAACAGTTTTCTACAGGAGATTACAGCAGAATCGTCCCATTTTCCGGCACTTGATTAACCAACATCACCATTTTATCATAGAATTAAATTTTTGCATATTTATTTTTTATTAAATTATGCACAGTAATGTTTTCCTGTTCCTAATATTGAGTACGATTCTTTCATGTGATCTATATTAAAAATCCGTTATGCTTAAGCTAGCATCTCAAATGGCTTTTTATTTACTATACATGCTAAATACTTAAGGCTTCCTATTCATTCACTACATACGCTCACTACTTAATTCTTCCTATTCACTATATACGCTCACTACTTAATTCTTCCTATTCACTATATACGCTCACTACTTAAGGCTTCCTATTCACTATATACATTCACTATGTAAGGCTTCCTATTCAATATACGTATACGCTCACTACTTAATTCTTCCTATTCACTATATACGCTCACTATTTACGGCTTCCTATTCAATGTATACGCTCACTACTTAAAGCTCCCTATTCACTATATGTGGTCACTACTTAAGGCTTCCTATTCACTATATGTGCTCAGTACGTAATTCTTCCTATTCGCTATATATGCTCACTGCATAAGGCTTCCTATTCACTATATATGCTCAGTCCATAATTCTTTCTATTCACTATATACGCTCACTACTTAATTCTTTCTATTCACTATATACTCTCACTGCTTGAGGCTTCCTATGTATTCACTACATAAGCTCACTGTGTAAGGCTTCCTATTCAATATACGTATATGCTCACTACTGAATTCTTCCTATTAGCTATATATGCTCACTACATAAGGTTTCTTATTCACTATATACGCTCACTACTTAATTCTTTCTATTCACTATATACACTCACTACTTGAGGCTTCCTTCTTCACTATATATGCTCACTACTTAATTATTTCTATTCACTATATACACACTATGTAGGGCTTCCTATGTATTCACTACATAAGCTCACTGTGTAAGGCTTCCTATTCAATATACATACATATGCTCACTACTGAATTCTTCTATTCACTATATACGATCACTACTTAATTCTTTCTATTCACTATATATGCTCAGTACATAAGGCTTCCTGTTCACTATATATGCTCACTATTAATTCTTCTATTCACTATATATGCTCACCACTTATGCTATAGCATAATGGCCTTGTGTTTGTGTAAATCTAAATGTCATCTGTTGAATGTCAAATTTTCCACTCAAGTTAGTTGTTCTCTATAATTTTGCTAAAAGTATTGGCACCCCAGCACCATTTGGGTTGCTGGCTGCCATTGAAACAAACTTGCTATGTCTCATGCCACATGTGAAGCAATGCAAGCGACAAGTATTGGTCTAGGAAATCCAGTTCATTTTTATTAATCATGCCTATGACTGGAATTGTTTGTATTGTTTTTTTGTTTTTTTTTAGCACTGCTCTACATTGGAAGGTTAATCTAGAGTCAGTAAGCATAATAATAACGAATAATAAATAATAACTGAACATTGCGATGATAATACATACATGTGTGTGTGTGTGTGTGTGTTTGATGGCAGTGTGGGAACGTAACGTTAACAGTATGGAGCAGACAGTGCGGCATGCAGCAGGACCCGGAGAACTTGCTGATTTATTGATGCAAGATGTCAGCACCAGATTTTCTGACCCTGCTGAGAAGTTCTCTTTTTTTCCTCTGTTTTTTTTTTTTTTTCCTTTGAAACTGTGCCTTCTAACTTTGACCTTGAAATTCTCTCCCGTATTCGTCTCATCAAATTGCACTTCAGTTTTCAGTAAGGTCAAAGCTTTGAATAGACCATCTGCAACTGCAAATTTTTTTTTGTTTTCCTGCTTTACTATTGTGAACATTGAACTAACTGTTCATATTATTAACCGCAAGTTTTATTCAAGCTCAACTTTGTGAATAATCTGCTCTGCTGGTTTGGCGTGTTAAATCCCTGGATTTATCGATTAAGCCAACCTCAGAGGGTATAAAATGAACTCGACAAATGTGAAAGGTCCTTTTTGGCATCCTCGGTACACATGCAGTAGGAAAATTATAATAATAATAATAATAATAATAATAATAATAATAATGCATTTTTTCCCCATCTATGCCCTGTTAAGCTCCATAGGTAATCATAAAAATCACCCTGCTCTGTTCTGTATGCTGTATTTCTGTCCATACTTGTTAGACCTATTTGAACTGTAGATAGAGTGAGGAATGTGTGAAGCATCTTAGGAAACATGAGCTGCTATTTTCCCACAAGCATGAAAAAGCAGAGGCCAGGGACTGTGGAATCCTTGTGACGCAATACAGCCAGAGAGAAAGTGAGGGATAGACAGAGGGAAAGAGAGACAGACTCTGTCCCAGGGCTGGAATAGGATTTAAAGAGGGAAAGGACAGCGCAGTGACATCAGTACACAGGAGAGGACTGAGCGAGGGAAGAGTACGAGCTCTCTTTAGGGACGACTCTAAAGCCTCTTGTGCAAAAACTTTTCTTAGCACTTTTTGATTGTTGGCCAAGTGGCCATTAAAAAAGCAGACATGCTTCCAAATAGGGTTGTCACGGGCTCTTACTATCATTTGGACGTCAGTTATATTAATACCACACAGCGCTGTTGAATTCGCGATTCTGACCGGTCAGGATGTGATTCATTTTCGTTAACAGCAGCTCTGACTGTAGTGCAACTGCATTTATATTAAGGCACTTCTAATATTCGAATACATCATCACTGTTATTTTAACAAAGAGAAACATCTAATTGTTCACATGGTGAAGTCTGGTGGAGTGAGGAGAACTTTATGTAACATTCACAGTGGATATAAAAAGTCTACACACCCCTGTTAAAATGGGTTTTCTACCTTTATTGTGAAATTTTGACCTATTCATTAAAGTGAAAAACAATAAGGATCATTTTAGAGGGAGGGGGGGGGGATAAAAAAAAATTACAATAAACTGGTTGCATAAGTATGCACACCCCTAAACTAATACTTAGTTGAAGCACCTTTAGATTTTATCACAGCATTCAGACTTTTTGAGTAAGAGTCAATGAGTGCTTGACTTAGCAATGTTTTGCCATTTTTCCTTGCAAAAGCATGGATCACCTGTATGATGTAGATGTTCGAGGAATTGAATGAATATGACTTTTTTTTTTTTTTTTGGCAATTAAAATTTATTTAAACACCATCATTTTAGGTCATTCTGTTTATAACACATAAAAATAAAACTCCAGATAATTCACTAATGCTTATAACTTCCATATGAACCTGTACCTCTTAGCATTAGTGTGACATTAATATACCTTGTGTCCAAAATGGTGCTCTACTGCCTACAAACCTACAAGTGCATCAGTGGTGTGCTAGGGCAGTGGTTTTCAAACTTTTCGTACACCCCTTTAACTGTGAAATAAGTTCCACAGATCCCCTAAGTGTGGGTTTATTTTATGAACATTATTTTAAAATATTTGGAATAATATTTTTTTGAGCTTTCTATTCCTGAACGTTCCACCAACAGAACACATTAGGTCTGAGTTGACTTTGGTGCTTGGACCCCTAAATATAATAACATAACTGATAATATGGGTTGTGATTTTCACCTTTGTAACAAAATAAGAAAAAGTCACAGACCCCCTGGCTATGCTTCACAGGCCCCCGGGCGTCCCCATTTTGACACTTACCCACTGCAGTGCATTGTGGGTATTCAGCACTGGATCATTTCCACTAGGGTTTCAGGCACAGCTAGAAACGAAATGGCAAAACTCCCAAAATCTAGTGAACAGGATACCGTTTTAGACATACTGATAGTATATTTGAATAAAGTTGGACTGTTGAGTCGTTTGCCAGATTGTCATGTTGCAAATGTACTCAGCTTTCGATACTTTGTGCAACACAACTCCCAAATGCTTTTCACTGAGATTTGAGATTGTAGCCAGACTGAAAGGTAGCATGAAAAGAGAGAGAAAAAAATGTAGGATTTGCATTTCTGCAGCCTGCTCCCAAATGACTCTCACAAAACTCCATTTCTCCTGTGTTAAAATTTCTGCTTGGTTAAAAAAAAAAAAAAAAAAAAAAAAATCTCTGTCGATGCAAAAACAGATCAAGCTTCACTAACTCTGCCTCGTTTCCCCTACTCTCCTCCCCCCTTTCCTCTCTTTTCTCTTTTTCTGTTCTAATTATGGCTGCCAGTGTTCTTCGCTGTTATATTCATCATATCTTTCGGTATTTATAGTGTCTGTTTTCATCATAGTAATAACGTTGCTCTGGAATTCCCATGCATGAGGGGGGGGGGGGGGTGGAGAAGAGTGCAAGGGGAGGAACACAAACAAAAAGAGCTAACGTTTGGCTAAAGATTAGTCAAATTCAGGGGTAGAGGCCATAGCCTGCAGGTGACCCACATTTCCAGAAGAACCAACAGATCTGGTGAAGTTGTCTTCTATTTTAGCTCCTCCCTATCGCTTTGCTTTCTTCCATCACTTGTTTTTAGTCCATTTCTCTCCTTTAAAGGTTCAAGGAATACTTTGACATTCTCATTTTCAACCTAAGGTCTATTAACTGAATCTGTAGAGTATGTGTGATTTCTGCAAGCAAGAAATGTTCAACACTTTTCCTTTTACTGAAAGAAGAATCCTGTTTACTTACATGTAATGTAAGTCTAAGGGCAGATTTTGACGTTGTTTTGCACCAAACTTTAATGAATTCTTCATAAGCTCTAAACCTGTAGGATTCATCCTTTAAAAAAACCTTCGTATCCTACTCGTGCTCCTGGGTGTGTCTATAATCCAGAGCGAATTATAGAAGAGCTTTTGAGTCTCTATCAGAAACACATCGTCATGCTAGTTCACTAGGTCAGGGACCAAGAGTACCATCGAGAACGTTTTGTGAAAGCCAGTCGTTTAATGCATTGTTGCCATTAATTAAAGAATATGAAAAATAAAGAAAGCGAGCCACAACAAATTGCTCAATTATGACAAAAGAACTTGCATCATATAAACGGAGGACGGTCCGATCTGTCTTGTGCAGCGCCATAAGCCGTAAACAAACGCCTCAGCTGATGAAGATTTAGCCCTCGGTTATTGGTGTAGAAGTGAGTCAAAATAACTTCCACTTCTGCCTTTCTGCCTTTACCGCCATTTAAATTTTGCTCGCGCAAACATTTACAAACGATTACTATACTAAAAGATTGATAAATGACCCAGTGTTACTGGTGGAGTTGTGTTGCTCTGATGGCGTATGGATACGACAAATCCTTCAAGAAAGCCCAAAAACAACCTGAACTACTTTTCACTGCATGTTGGAAAGTTGGATAAGAACTGCTTGGAGAAGTTTTTCTTTCATTCCAGTCTCATCTAAACACTTTTATCGTTCCTGTGTAATGGGGGTAATGGGTGTACAAATTGCCCTTAGACTTACTGTATATTATGAAGGATTCTGAGGCAGTGGTAGCTCAGTGGTTAAGGTGTTGGGCTACTGATCAGAAGGTTGTGAGTTCAAATCTCAGCACCACCAAGCTGCCCGTGTTGGGCCCTTGAGCAAGGCCTTCAACTGCTCAGTTGTATAAGTGACATAAATGTAAGTTGCTCTGGATAAGGGTGTCTGCCAAATGCTATAAATGTAAATGGATTTAGGAGTAAGCAGGTTTTCTGTTCTCAGTGAATAAAATACACACGAGTTTAGCTTTAATGGTGGTATATAAGGACTCTCTCGGTATATAAGGTAGTGCCAGTGTTGGGGTATTTATTTACAAACCCGTGTGGGGCCTAGTGGGTGCACCAGGGAATAAGAAGGAAAACAAGCATGCCCTCACTCCCAGCCCTTTGGAACCATACAGCTATAAATACCCCTGGGTGGCGCGCCGGTCCCACTGCCCGTGGCATGGGAACCTCACTCTCTCTCTCCCTTTGACCCTCGCTGGGAAGATCATGGCCAGGTCACAGAGATTGAGGAAATGATTCGAGGGTAGGCGAAGGAAGAGCCAGGCTGAAAACATGCTCTCTGCCTTTCTTTACATAATCATCTTCTTTGTTGCACCTCCATAGAGAGTCCATTCTCACTTTTTTATTTATTTATTTTTTTAAACAGTACGTACGCTGCAGATTTAGTCAGTGTGCATTTTCAAACTGGAAAGAATCCACTTCTCCAAGCTCGCACAAAGCATTTTGTTTTGCTGTACCCACCCTGAGAAAATTGATTTCGACTCTTCAAAGGTTTTGTTCTTCACAGAGCGGTTTCCCTCGGCCCGCCTGAGATAGGTTGAGCTCACGTTTTTGGAATCTGAAGTAATAGTTTTAAACTGACAGACTAAACATCGGTCTTCTCGGCTGTTCTTTCTTTCACTCCTGAATAATAAATCATACACATACACATACATACACACACACACACACACACACACACACACACACAAGAACTCAGATCAGATGTGATGTTCATCAAGATGTTGTCAGGATTGCTGGCATGTTGGGCAGAAAATCCAGTGTAACCGCAAATGACTTTTATTTTACGCGAAGTCATAAACATCCGTAACTCATTAGTGGGTCTTCTTTGTGTTTTAAGGAGCTCTCAGACCGCAACATGTGTGAAGGAAAGACAAACATCATACGAACATCTTCGACATCATCTGCATCATTTCGCATCACTACAGCTCTGTTACGATGACAAAATTATAATGGGCCTGAGAGAACACAGAAGAGTTTATCTTCACAATGTGCAGTACGCATCCTTCTTTCTTCACATTTTATCACTTATTCTTTCACATGGATTATTTTCTTTCTTTCATTCAGATTTATTTTTCTTCTTTTCTTTCTTTCTTTCTTTCAATGTCCTTTTTCTTCCTCTCTTTTTCTTCCTCTCTTTCTTCCTTTTCTTTCTCAGTCTTTCTTTTTTCTTTCTGTCCTACTATTCATTAATGCTATGTTTCATTCTTTCTTTTTTATTTATTTTCATTGCTCTCAGATTTCCTTTATTGTTAGGTTTTTTCACATGGCCTTTATTATTATCTATCTATCTATCTATCTATCTATCTATCTATCTATCGGTTTGTCTGTCTGCTTGTCTGTCCATTTCCCCTGAACACAAAAGTATGATGCTTAATTAGTCACGCTGAATTTGGTTATGGGGGCGTTTCCAAATTTGCATATCCACGTATATTCATAACCGTGGCATTTTTAATGACGGTAGAAATGTTCCAGGGCCATTATTTATTTTATTTTTTTTCATGCTTATTGTTATCTTACTAATTTTAAAACATGTTATTATTAACTTTAAATTAAAATAATGTATACAGTATATAAGAATATATTTTCAGGTGCTGTTCAAGTTGTTCAGTCTGCTCTGTTCACTCTGTCAGCTGCACTTTATGGAATTAAGTGGACATTTTTCTCTCTCACTCACTTCCCTGTTTAATGTCTTAATGTGATTTTCAGTGCTTCCTTTTAGTCCTCCATTTTCCTTTTCTCTCTCCACTCCCTCACCTTTCTCATTTTCATTTCTCCCCTCCTTTTTTTTTTTCGTTTCCTTTCTCCTTCTCCTACAAGGCACACTTGTTATTCCTTTGTACAAGGTCCCATAATTAAGTTTGACATAAGCGTAGGGATTAAATATGTGGTTTGGGAGGGGGGAAACAGGGCTCTGTTTCAGTCTCAAGGCCAGCTGCAAAATGGAACCAGATTGCGACACTTGGAATGGGAAAGTTTGGGAAAGGTGCCGAGAACAGGGCCGTGTGTTCAAACGGCTCTGGGATCTGAATCCCTCTGCAGCCAAAAAGGCTGCTACTGATCCCTGCCGACCCTCACAGCCAATGGACTACTGCCCCGAGCCAAAACACGGCACCTACCCTCGACCGAAAGGCTACGAACAAATGCTACGACCCTGGCTTCAACCAAAAGACTAGCACAACAACCTCTATGACCTTTGCGTACTTTCAAGCTTCAGCAATTAAAAGTCAGGACAAAAACACTGATGCCAAAATACATATTTTCCACAGTTTAATGACTTTAGCCATTCCTGCCAAAAGATCGTAAGCTCTTTCATCAAGAAAAAAAGAAGGAAAAAAAAACAACTAATTCCAACCGAGATATTAGCCCCTATTAGCCAAATCGATGCATATGCTTTCGGAGAGCGCCGCACACCCAGCTGGAAAAACATTTCCTTTCTGACCCTGAAAAACCCTGTTTCCTTTACTGAGAAATTATCACACAGCCTGGAGACCTCGGCTGCGGCCTGTTTCTCGCCAGAAGACTCTTTCCTAGTCTAAAGACCTCTGCAATCGCTGCCAATATCCCTTTTCCTCCCACATGTCCTGTCTCTTCAACTTAAAGACTGCAGCCTCTGCCAAAAAACATTTGAGCTTTTCATTTCAGCGACCTCTCGCTTCTCCAGTCTGAGGGCCACAGCCTCCCAAACCAACTGAACTGAACCAAATTGAATGGCTCTCTCTCTCACAGAGACACACATTTACTGAATTCAACACAACGCAGTACAGCTCAACACAGTACAGCACAACATAGCAAAGCACATTACAGCACAGCACAACATAGCACACAGAACAATACAACACAGCGTAACACAGCGCAACACAACACAACACAATATAGCACAATATAGCACAACACAGCACAGCACATTACAGCACAGCACAATACAGCACAGCACAACGCAACAAAATATAGCACAGCACAGCACAATACAGCACAACACAATAAAGCACAGCGCAACACAACACAATACAGCACAACACAATACAGCACAGCACAACACAATATAGCACAGCACAGCACAATACAGCACAACACAATAAAGCACAGCGCAACACAACACAATACAGCACAACACAATACAGCACAGCACAACACAACACAATATAGCACAGCACAGCACAATACAGCACAACACAATAAAGCACAGCGCAACACAACACAATACAGCACAACACAATACAGCACAGCACAACACAATATAGCACAGCACAGCACAATACAGCACAACACAATAAAGCACAGCGCAACACAACACAATACAGCACAACACAATACAGCACAGCACAACACAACACAATATAGCACAACACAGTAAAATACAGCACAGCACAACACAGCACAGCCAATACAACACAATACAGCACAACTCAGCACAGCACAATACAACACAATACAACACAGCACAACACAGCACAACACAGCACAGCACAGCACAACACAGCACAACACAACACGACACAGTAAAACATGATAAAACACAGTACAACACCGCACTGTACAATACAGCACAGCACAACGCAATATAGCACAACACAGCACAACACAGCACAACACAACACAATATAGCACAGCACAACACAATATAGCACAACACAGCTCAATATAGCACAGCACAGCACAATACAACACAATACAGCACAACACAGCACAATACAGCACAGCACAACACAGCACAATACAGCACAGCACAATACAACACAATACAGCACAATACAGCACAACACAGCACAACACAGCACAACACAGCACAACACAGCACAGCACAATACACCACAGCACAACACAGCACAACACAGCACAGCACAATACACCACAGCACAACACAGTACAATGCAGCACAGCACAATACACCACAGCACAACACAATATAGCACAACAAAGCACAACACAATATAGCACAACACAGTACAATACAGCACAGCACAATACAGCACAGCACAGCACAATATAGCACAACACAGCACAACACAGCTCAATATAGCACAATACAGCACAGCACAATACAACACAATATAGCACAACACAGTACAATACAGCACAGCACAACACAGCACAATACAGCACAGCGCAATACAGCACAACACAGCACAACACAGTACAATGCAGCACAGCACAATACACCACAGCACAACACAATATAGCACAACAAAGCACAACACAGTACAATACAGCACATCACAATACAGCACAATATAGCACAATACAGCACAATACAGCACAGCACAACACAGCACAACACAGCTCAATATAGCACAATACAGCACAGCACAATACAACACAATATAGCACAACACAGTAAAATACAGCACAGCACAACACAGCACAATACAGCACAGCGCAATACAGCACAACACAGTACAATGCAGCACAGCACAATACACCACAGCACAACACAATATAGCACAACAAAGCACAACACAGTACAATACAGCACATCACAATACAGCACAGCACAACACAATATAGCACAACACAACACAACACAATATAGCACAATACAACACAATACAGCACAACACAACACAGTAAAACATGATAAAACACAGGATAACACAGCACTGTACAATACAACAAAACAAAAACACAACAAAATGTCTCACAGCCAAAGCTCACACACCAACCCTAATAAAAACAATTCCTTTATGCTCCGCTGCTAGCCAACCCTCTTTCCTTCCTTCGTTCTTTCTTTCTTTCTTTCTTTCTTTCTTTCTTTCTTTCTTTCTTCCAACTAATCACAGTATGGCATTCTCTCCTATACTCTCTCACATTTCCTTTATTATTAGTTATTACTAGTTATTATTAGTACAGTACTCTCTTTAACAACCCTATTCTTTCTTTTTTTCTTTCTTTCTTGCTTGCTGTCTTTCCTTCTTTCCTTTCACATTCTTTCTTTCATCTCCTTTATCATTACACTGATAAACACAAACCACACATGCACTGTGTTGTCTCGTTGCTCTTGTGGTTGTTGTTTTTGCTCTCTCACCGTGTAACTCGAGCCCTGCTGTCACACCCAGATTAGTGGCTGTGTTTCCTAATGAGGTGCTGCTGTAGAAGTCGTTACACACACTATCACTCCATCACTGACACCTCACACGGCCATACGGCTGCTGTGGCTGTTGTGAAAGGACAGAGCATTATATCTGGTACTGAAAGAGAGAAGGCTCTCATAAGGAACTTTGCATTCTTAAATAACTCCAGCGCTCTAATCTTAATGAGTCTCAACAGCAAATCTCTCATCTGTGGGGGAAAAAGAAAAGGAGGGATTAGGAAATGCAAGATGAGGAATTGTGTTTCGTAAATCCCTGAGTATGAGGTTCCTCCACTGAAGGAAGTTGCAGAAAGAATATGGATGCTTCTTAAACAACGCAACTTATCAGTGAGAAACAGAACATGCATTTAGGAGAAAATGCAAAGGAGAAAAAAAGCAAAAAGATTCGTCACTTCAGCAAACTTTTGCATAAATTAAAATCAATCCCCAAAGCAGATTTGCATAAATGAAAGGCATTGTGTTCTCCAGAGCCTCATCATGCATGTGTTTATTTGTTTGTGCATGATCCCGACTGCAGTTGTTAGCCAAAAATAAATGAATTAATAACGTTACTCCTCGTAGCAGATGCACTACAAATATGTGCCAGGGTGATGGAGTTCATAAGGCTTCAGCTTCAGCTTTCTTTCAGACACTCAGATTCCTGTGCAGATTTTCTGTTTTCGTTGTTCTTACTAACCTTTCCCAAGTCTGGATGGAAAATTACAATTCCATTTTGTGCCGATCCCGGGGAATACTGAACGGGAGGTGGGAATACACCCTGGACGGGATGCCATCACTCACACAGACTCATTCACACCCAGGAATTCAACCTAGGGGCAACCTAGAATTGGCAATTAACCTGTCAATCATGTTTTTGGGAGGAAACCAGAGAACCCGGAGGAAACCCTCATGGACACGGGGAGAGCACGAGATTTATGTCATCAGTAATCCTTACAAAAAAATGAAGGCATTAGCAAATTTCCTCTATCACTTTGTTTGCTACTTCTTTCTTTCTTTCTTTCTTTCTTTCTTTCCTTTTTCACATTTCCTTTCAGTTCTTTCTTTCTTTCTTTCTTTCTTTCTTTCTTTTTTCTTTCTTTCTTTTCTCTCACATTCCCTAAATTATTTCTTTCTAGTATTTCTTTCTTTATTTTCTCACATTTCCATTATTAGTTCTTTCTTTCTTTCATTCTTTCTTTCTTCCTTTCTTTCTTTTCTCTCACATTCCCTAAATTATTATTTCTTTCTATTGTTTCTTTATTTATTTATTTTCTCATATTTCCATTATTAGTTTTTTCTTTCTTTCTTTCTTCTTTCTTTCTTTCTTTGCTCTCATATTTCTTTCTTTCTTTCTTTCTTTCTTTCTTTTTTCTTTTCTCTCATATTTCTTTCTTTTTTCTTTCTTTCTTTCTTTCTTTCCTTCTTTCTTCTCTCTCACATTCCCTATATTATTATTTATTTATATTATTTATATTATTTATTTATTTTCCTACATTTCCATTATTAGTTCTTTCTTTCTTTCTTTCTTTCTTTCTTTCTTTCTTTCTTTCTTTCACATTTCCTTTCAATTCATTCTTATTTTCTTTCTTTTTTCTCATATTTCCATTATTCTATCTTTCTTTCTTTTTTTCTTTCTTTCTCAAGCCCATAAAGTCTATATTCAAACTCAATAGACCCAGATCTTTCGTCTGTGTGTTTTGGGTCCTACCCTTTCGCTAACCCCACCACCCCCCACACCCCATCCTCCGTCTTCAGGACAGTCCTCAGGAATGGTAAAATGGCTTGTTTGTTTGTGACCAGGACATTAGGTCTTGTAGCGTTAACGTAAATCCGGTGGGAATAAACAACATCGTTGGTGTAATTCATTGGTCAAATCAGGTTCAAAGCTCAGTGTGTGATGATGAAGCGTCTCACTGTTCCTTTTATTGTTTATGAGAGGGAGAGGTAAATATTTCGGTACACTTGACTCTTGAATGTTCTGTGAACAAATGTGCTCCAGCTTAACATCTGGCCACCAGAGTCATCTTCTGAGTGACAGATAACATCTGGGAAGTCTGTAGATATCACACGATACAAGGTCCCCGTCTCCTCACTTTCTCTCTCTCCCTCTCTCTGTCTAGCTGTCTTTCAGTCAATTCACAACCATATCTGTCCATTGATTTCCCATTAACCCCATCCAGACTGGGAGGATGTTAGTGTTCACACCCAGCTCATCGATTAGCCATGCGTCACTCATTTACGCACATGAGACTGGGATCTGACACAAAAACCTAGGGATAGATTAGTGTTAATGGCAAGGTTTCATTCATATGATTTTTTTTAAAACAAATGTCAGATTTGTAATCATTTTTGTTTTGCTTTACCCCCATGGTGGACCCTTCTTTGTTTCGTTGTGTTTGGGCCTTTATTGTTTGTGTTATTCTCCTTCTCCTTCTCCTTCCCTTTATTTTTTCTTCCATTTCCTTCAATTCTTGACCTTTACTATATCCAGGTATCTAAGATTATACACACTTTTCCTCAACGTGTTTCAAAGATCGGACATTATGGTCATACATTTGCTGGTTATATTCAAGCTTTGTGTTATTTAAATCTGCAGAGTTGAAATGGTATTTTACTGGGATACACGCATTCACATTTCCCATAAAAATCCCATTACACATGATGTGACATGTAACTAATCAATTCAGATCTTAAAGAAGAATTCTTTGTTATAACTTGAAATTGCTGGGCTTAGGATGCATAATGTGACATGCTCGCATGATCAGCAGCTGATTTAGTGCCATTGTGGCCAAAGATGTCGTAAGACAAAGTTCTGGTAGTGTGAATTAAATGAAAATTTTTTTGATTAAATTGTGCGTGAGCGATTCTACGATTCTCGTCTAAAAGCCACCAATAGGAGAACGGCATAGAAGGACAGCATAGGATGGCACGAAACTCACAGGACAGCTACGAATACGGTAGTGGCAGTGTCGGCAAATTAAATGTTTATTACCTCACGTTCAGTTTGAAGAATGTTTGCGTTTATGTGAGCTTGTTTTCTGGTCCAACTGATTTCCAGATCATGATGACGTAAGCAGAACACAGTTCAATCACAGGTCTGTCATTAGAGGGTCTTCATTGTATAACCTGACATGGAGTATGTTGTCACGTTATAGAATTCGGACAAGATCTCATGTAGTGTGACGAGTAATAATCTTTCTCCGAGTCTACAGGTGATTGGCTCATTATTCATACATCCTATAAAACTCTACTAATCATCTTGGTGAAGAATTTAATACTCTCAGCACAAGATAACTCACATTTCCAGACATTCCTCTTGTCCTTTGTCATCTTACACTTCTACATTTTTGCAGCCAGTTCTCAGCGTATAAATAGCCATCAAGCAATCATTCTCTTTCCTGATAATATATATCGCCTTCTATTCACACGAGCATTTTTAGTAATTTTTTCAGGAATTACACTAGATCTTGATTGCTTTATCAATCTTTTTCCTATTCAACCCATTTCATTCCTTGCCATTAAATTCTTGTGAAAAAATGCGTGTGTGAAAAATGCAAATGCCGCCATGTACAGTGCCTATAGAAAATCATCATACCCCTTTGAAATAGTCACTTTTATGTCTTACAGCCTGAAATCAAAACCCATTAAAAAATATATTTTTTTGTTCCAGCTTTATTTACACATTCTGTCTTACAACATTCAAGTAATGTAAAAAGGCAACAGTTCAGAAACGTTAAAAAAAAAAAAAAAAGAAAAAGAAAACTAGAATAACAGAGTTGGAAATGTGATCAGTCCCATGATTTAATACTTAGTAGAGCCACCTTTTGCTTTATTTACAGCCATCAGTCTGTTTGGATATGTCTCTATTAGCTTTGCACACCTAGATTGGGGAATATTTGCCCATTCTTCCTTGCAGAATTGTTCGAGTTCAGTCACATTTCGTGGTGAGCGGTGATTGACTGCTGTCTTCAAGTCCATCCACAGATTTTCAATTGGATTTAGGTCAGGGCTCTGACTCGGCCACTCAAGGACATTCACCTTCCTATCCTTAAGCCACTGTGTAGTTTGTTTTTTTTGGCGGTGTGTTTGGGGTCGATGTCGTGCTGGAAGATGAACCACCTGCCCATCTTCAGCTATCTAGCAGAGGGCCGCAGGTTTTCCTCAAGAATTTGGGTGTACTTGGCAGCATCCATTTTCCCTTCAATCCTGACCAACTACCCAGTCCCCTCTGAAGAGAAACACCCCCACAACATAATGTTGCCACCACCATGCTTCACAGTAGGTATGGTGTGTTTTGGGTGGTGTGCTGTGTTTGGTTTTCGCCAAGCATAACGCTTGCAGTTCAGTCCAAAAAGTTCAGTCTTGGTCTCATCTGACCATAAAACCTTTTGCCACATTGCATTAGAATCTTCCAAGTGTTTTTTTGCAAAGCCTTTTCAGAAGAGGTTTCTTTCTTGCCACCCTGCCATACAGGCCAGCTTTTTGTAAAGCTTCTGAGATTGTTGTGACATGCATAGACTGACCAATCTCAGCCATAAGGGCTTGTAAGTCCTTCAAAGTTGCCATTGCCCTCTTGGTAGCTTCCCTGATCAATATCCTCCTGGTTCGGTCATCCAGTTTGGAGCGACGGCCCGATCTAAGCAAGGTGTTGGTGGTGCCATAAGTTTTCCACTTCTTAATGATGCTCTGAACGGTACTCAGAGAGATAGTTAAAGCCTTTGAAATCTTTTTCTGTTCTTCTCCTTACTTGTGCCTTTCTACAACTTTCTCCCAGAGCTCTTTTGAAAGCACCTTTCCAACAATGGTGTATTCTTTGCGTTGCCGTGCTCTACTAGTAATGGAATCATCATGGAACAGCCGGTTTTCTCATGAAGTAATCAAAACCACTGCAATTGATGTCAGGTAGGGGGCAATTAGCATGGTGTGTGATCTGGGAAGTGAGTGGTTATACCTGAGCAAGTTTATAATAGTTACTCTAAGTGGCTGATCACATATCCAAACCAGGTACAGTGAGGGAAAAAAGTGTTTGAGCCCCTGCTGATTTTGTACGTTTGCCCACTGACAAAGAAATGATCAGTCTATAATTTTAATGGTAGGTGTATTTTAACAGTGAGAGACAGAATAACCTCAAAAAAATTAAAGAAAAACGCATTTCAAAAAAGTTATAAATTGATTTGCATTTTAATGAGTGAAATAAGTATTTGATCCCCTATCAATCAGCAAGATTTCTGGCTCCCAGGTGTCTTTTACACAGGTAACAAACTGAGATTAGAAGCACTCTCTTAAAGGGAGTGCTCCTAATCTCAGCTTGTTACCTGTATAAAAGACACCTGTCCACAGAAGCAATCAATCAGATTCCAAACTCTCCACCATGGCCAAGACCAAAGAGCTGTCCAAGGATGTCAGGGACAAGATTGTAGACCTACACAAGGCTGGAATGGGCTACAAGACCATCGCCAAGCAGCTTGGTGAGAAGGTGACAACAGTTGGTGCGATTATTCGCAAATGGAAGAAACTGTCAGTCTCCCTCGGTCTAGGGCTCCATGCAGGATCTCACCTCGTGGAGTTTCAATGATCATGAGAACGGTGAGGAATCAGCCCAGAACTACACGGGAGGATCTTGTTAATGATCTCAAGGCAGCTGGGACCATAGTCACCAAGAAAACAATTGGTAACACACTACACCGTGAAGGACTGAAATCCTGCAGCACCCGCAAGGTCCCCCTGCTCAAGAAAGCACATGTACAGGCCCGTCTGAAGTTTGCCAGTGAACATCTGAATGATTCAGAGGAGAACTGGGTGAAAGTGTTGTGGTCAGGTGTTTTCAGATCTCTTTGGCATCAACTCAACTCGCCGTGTTTGGAGGAGGAGGAATGCTGCCTATGACCCCAAGAACACCATCCCCACCGTCAAACATGGAGGTGGGAACATTATGCTTTGGGGGTGTTTTTCTGCTAAGGGGACAGGACAACTGCACCGCATCAAAGGGACGATGGACGGGGCCATGTACCCTCAAATCTTGGTTGAGAACCTCCTTCCCTCAGCCAGAACATTGAAAGTGGGTCGTGGATGGGTATTCCAGCATGACAATGACCCAAAACACACAGCCAAGGCAACAAGGGAGTGGCTCAAGAAGAAGCACATTAAGGTCCTGGAGTGGCCTAGCCAGTCTCCAGACCTTAATCCCATAGAAAATCTGTGGAGGGAGCTGAAGGTTCGAGTTGCCAAACGTCAGCCTCGAGACCTTAATGACTCGGAGAGGGTCTGCAAAGAGGAGTGGGACAAAATCCCTCCTGAGATGTGTGCAAACCTGGTGGCCAACTACAAGAAACGTCTGACCTCTGTGATCGCCAACAAGGGTTTTGCCGCCAAGTACTAAGTCGAAGGGGTCAAATACTTATTTCCCTCATTAAAATACAAATCAATTTATAACTTTTTTGAAATGCATTTTTCTGGATTTTTTTTTTTTGTTGTTGTTATTCTGTCTCTCACTGTTAAAATACACCAACCATTACAATTATAGACTGATCATTTCTTTGTCAGTGGGCAAACGTACAAAATCAGCAGGGGATCAAGTATTTTTTGCCCCCACTGTATTAAACTAATTAAATTTTAATAATTGTTCAGAATTTTTTTTAATGTTATCTTCACTTAGATGTCGAGGGTTATAATGTGTAAATACAGCTGGTAAAAGTTAGATTTAATTTATTTTAATTTCCAGGGTGTAATGTGGCAAAAGGTAAGGATTTTGACAGGGTATGATGATTTTCTATAGGCACTGTATTTCACTACAGGTACTTGCTAATCCACATGACACACAGGGCCTCCAGATCACACATGTAAATAAGCATCGGGAAACAAAGGTGCACAGTGTTCCTGGGTGATTTGTCAGTTCTGTGACAAAACTTCCGAGGAATGTTCTCATGGCCGGCATGAAGACATTTTTCATGGGAGTGTTGTTACACTCATGAACGGCTTTCAGTGTTCTGTTTTAAAAGAGGATATTAAAAAAAAAACTAAGGATCAATTCCATTTGTTCAGTCTAGATACAAGCATAAAAAAATGTCTGTTGGTACTTGTCAACACCGATACGGATACTTATGTCACAATGAGTGATCTATTTAATATTACTCAGTCAGGGGTGTCACAGAACATTTTAGTTAGCTCTGTTTATGTTTTCCTGGTTTTAATAGTGGCCATGAAAAGCACACGTGCATGTTCATGCAATTAGGCTGTTGGACTTCTTAATAATGTTATAATGTTAGCATCAGTGCTTTATGTTGAAATATGTGTGTGGTATATTGAGAAAGGCATATCGGCTTTTGTCTGCGCAGGACGGAGTGTTTGCATGAGGTTGTGTTTAGTAGAAATGTAGAAAAAAAAAAAAAAGTCTCTCGCCTGGTTGTGAGTGTATTCTCATATCAGACGGAATATGTGTTTTCCTTGTGTATTTATGCGTGCTCGCTAGCTTGCTTGCGAGAGCGCGTTTGTGTTTCTCCTTGTGTACCAGAGTGAGAATGACAGAAACAGAGAAGTGTCTCGTCTTTCTGAGGCATGGCATGCCACCACCAGTCCCTGTGACTGATGTACAGAGAGCCCAAAGGAAGACGCTTCGTAGCTGTTTTGTCAAATACAGGAACAGGAAAGGTCAACACAGTAACGTAACAATGGTTCAAGCATGACGGTCTCGTATTCTTTGATAAACTCTGGAAAATGCACAGTGTAAGCTATGGGGAAGAGACACGGTTTGAGGGGCAATATTGGCATGCAAATCTACCATGGATAGTTTTCCACCACCACCACCACCCCCCCAACCCCCCAAACCCCCCGTCTCTTTCCGCAAGTGAGACAGGGAACAGCAAGAGAGAAGGAAAGATAGAGATGGTGGAGTGGGTTTGGCTGTTATCTTTAGATGCAGGGACTGGTGTGTCTACTCTGTTGTTTTGTGAGGACAATAGCACCCTAATCCCAGTTCTGGTGCTAGATTAATTCTCAAGACCATGGAAATATTAATTCCAGCCAAGAGCAGGGGAAGCAGAATAACTATTCTATTCAGAATAGAATAAGAAGCAGAATATGTCAAAACACCGCGATGAATAAAGAACCACAGCACAGAACGATGAACTTGCAAACTTTCAAGTCACGCTGTTCTGATTGCATTATTATTTTCAAGATAAGGACTATTTTTTTCTCATCCCAGCACAGTTTTCACTATTAATCTTCATAATGAATGATTTTTATAACAGCGTTGTTTTTGACAGATTTCCCTATGCTCAAGGTAGCATTTGAGTATTTTAATATTTTGCAATACAAAAGGATAGAGGTTATAAAAACAACACTTTCCCCAATTTAAAGTGTGTAAGGTATAAGTACCAGGTAGTGTACTTATACAATGGGTGTATGCAGGGGTTAAATTGGGATCTGAGAGGTAGGGATGCCATCAGTTTGAAAACAGAACCGTTTAAGTTATGTTATTATAAAAGTTCTGGACATTGATTAAATGAGTCCCAAAATTATTGTAGATTGTGTCCTAAAAGCTTAATTTAACTGCTGAACAAATTGCCTTATTGATATTTCAAAAAGGGGCAGAGTCAGTTGCATGTAGCTATTGTGTAGCTGTGTAACAGTTGATGGTCAGCACAATTTATTAAATTGAATAGTTAAGTTGATTTTACTAAGCTTGTGTGAGAATCGATTCACATTCACATTGTCCCGTCATTTTTCCGTATAATATCGTTACAGTGCTTGCTGTTCACATAAACCAAAATCCCATCAAATTTTAACTTCTGAATGTATGGAATAGTGTTGAAGCTACCAGATATGTCTGCTTCCTGTAAAGCCATGTCTGAATATTGCATTCATAGACAACATGGCAGATTGGGATCGCACACACAGTCAGACTGTGGGTTTAACGACTGTGCCCTCCCTATGGCCGTTTCACAGGATGGTGTGAAGCTGGCGGGGTTTCAGATTCTTCCAGGCCTGTGATGTGGTGTTAAAGCACCGAACATTGCTCAACAGAGCTGGAGACCTTGCATGGGCAATGTAATGACAGGTAGAAGGTCCTTGATGCAGCTATGTCCAGGTTGTTGGAATGAGGAGTGGCTTCTTGCTGCTTTGGCATGGATTTGAAAGTTAGACAGTGCTGTGCTGTATTGTTTTAGAGATGCATATTAAGAAACAATGTTTGAGCAATGATCATTTGCAGGACAGAACCCCTTCAAGTGTCTGCCTTAAGATATTAACCCCATTGAGCCCTACAACAAGGTAAAACCGGGGTCAAAACGCTGTCACATTCAAACTCTCAAAATGAAAGGTACTCTTCCTTGTCTCTGCGATGGTACCATCTTTGTACCTTTAGTATGTATCTTTTGCCTAGAGTTAGGGTAATATTTTAGTTTAAAGGTAAATCAGTGGTTCCAGTAGTTTATGCACATTAAATTCACACTATTTTTTACATTTTCAGATAATGAATCCACAAAACGTATACCAACGAGGGAAAGGTACGGTTTGATACTTTTATTTCTGAGAGCGAATCAGTTTCCAGATCAGTTTTGCAATCAAAATTATATTTACTGGATGAAATCTGTCTTGTTTAATTGTTATTCCTCAGAGACATCTGCTGTGAAACTTTTCCAGCAAATTTGCAGTGTAGGAGAGTGTAGACTATCCACAACGGTGAATGCACCAATTTACGCACGACTTTATATAACACTTCCTGACCTGAATCTGGACTATTCCATAAAAAAAGAGGCAGGAGGCAACGTAGGCAGTCAGGAGGCTGGACTTGCTAACTTTTGCTGTTGTATCTCTTACTTCATATGGTTGGCGAGTTAGCTAACTTGCCTGCACACCAATTCTGACAGATTGATAAGGCAGATACATTCTTACAAAGCACAAAACTTGATTTGAAGCTGGCAAAACCTCAACTGGGTAACTGTACCAAAAGGAGGACTTGTTTGGGTGAAACAAAGTGCAAATGTCTTTGTTTGTTTATTAGATTTATTTATTTATTCCCCAATACCCATCAACTAGCTAGCTCTCCTCTATCACACGACAGCTACCAACTGGGGAGGGTGAAGGCTTTTTCTGAGCCAGCACACCTTTTTCAAACTACTACTCACGCTTGGGGGAAAGAATACATGATCTCAGAGACTCCCACGATTGGTTAGTGTTGCTCTGATTGACAGGGAGAGAGACGTGAAATGTTTACACATTTGTAACCAATAAGACCTTATTGGCCGTCGGGTGAGCTACTATGGCAAATAGATACGCAGCAGTTTGATGGAAAAACGAGCCGCATAAACAAACCAACTACGGAGCTCTCTAGTTAGCCTTATATCTGTAGTTTCACACAAAACAAGCTTCATCTTTCTTCTGAGCTTCTACATACAGCCATGATGTTGTCAGTCAAGGCATTGCCCTGAACGCCTGATCAGCAAATGTGGTGCTCAGAAGCAACTCTCTCTCACTGATTCAGCAGCAGCCGGTGGTCATGCTGGTGCTCCACAGTACAAAGAGATAGTTTGAGGTGATAAGGTCTAATATGACCCAGGATAGTTACGCACTAAAATATGCACGGTTGGTTTTACTATAATGCGTTAATCCTCAAATCTCTTCCGTACAGATGCTGGTTTCTGTTTTATGAGCGTCGGAAATAATCTCAGATTTAATTATTTCTCATAAGCTTTTATTATCCTTCGAACACAATCAAGAGGCATTGTTGCAGCGTAAAAGTAATGAGACTGACCAAGTGTGAGTCACGCCTTCTGATCCCTGTTATTTTCACTCCTGAAAATCTTTACAGTTGTGTACAATGTCATAAATTTGTGCATGTTTGATGCCACTTTATTCTCCCTGCGCAGTAGGAGAGCAAAACTTGAATGTCAGTGATAGGCTTAGATAGACTTCTCTCAGCTATCAGCTCAGCGGCATCCACACAAGCACCACCGAGGATCCTGCCTCGCTGATGCTTCTTTAAACTGCTGTTGATATCCAGCAACAGACATGTGACATGCCCTTTCAAGAGAACATCATGAGGGACGTGTCGAAACTTAATTGTGTCCCATTTTTCCCTCTGGTGCCTTATTTTTTAACTGTTTTCATGTTTGTTGTGCTGATTGATTCGTTCCATAACCGGCCTGACATGACAAACAACAAATCCAGAAACAGTGGCCACACTTTTATTTATTGATTAATTAATTAATTAATTTATTTATCTATTTAGAGAGAAATCAAGACAAATTGAGCACATATACTGTAGCTGCTGTGTGATCCCTGTCCTGAAAGATCCACAAGCTCCAGGCACTGCTGTTCATTCAGGTGACCGTCTAAAAGCAAGCTTGCTTGATTTATTATTTTAAAACCCTTTTGTTTTGCTCTGTACATTTTTTTTTTTTTTTTTTTTTTTAATGCATTTCCTTCCAGAATCTATGCAACAAATCAATTTGAGTAAAAGTAACCTCTATTGTATAGGCTTAATTAGAAGGAAACTGCAACCAGGCACATGATTTTCTTTAAGAGATTATTCATACTTTGAAGTCTGAGAGGGTTTCTGAATCAGCGCCGCTAAACTGGGTCTCTTATAAGACGTTGTTGTCTTCAATTATTTTCCCCTTATATGCGTGTCTCTGTGAAGCCGAGGTATCATTTATTATTTAAAGACACAATCGTTGCTGTTTATCTGAGATCCTTAAAAACGGGTTAGCGTTGCCAGTCACTTTTTTTTTTTTTTTTTTTTTTGATTAAAAGGAACAAAGCCTAATAAAACCAGAAAGCGGAAGGGCTGCTGTTCTCTGCTGCTTCGCCGTTTTCCTTGCCTTTATTGTCATTTAATGCGAGAAAGCGAGAAGGAGATCAGACGAGCATCTGACGCTGTGCTACTCTAAATGTAGAGGGATGTGTGCTAACACAAGCGCTTCACCATTTCAAACACAGTCTCAGTTTAAAGTGCTCCACCCTGCCATATGTCGTGAGCTGTCGAGCCGTGAATGCGACACACAGACTGACAGCTACTTGGTTTTGCAAATGGATTAACCCTGTGGGACCTGGGGAGTAACTAATGCTGACTTGTACAAATATTGATCACCGCCATGTCCTCTTTAACTTTGCTGGTTTCAGAGGGAAGCGTGGTGACGCAGAGGGGCTAAGGATAGCCAAAGACTAGATTTGTTCATTGCCTTTTCTGAGGCTCATTCAGTGTTGTTCAGTTTTATCTGTGTATCGTTTTTTAACTGGAGACTCTGTCACAAAGCAGCTTTACAGAAATGCTGTAAAACAGTCTACTTTCAACTTACAAGTTTCCTCTTGTTTGTAAGACTCAGGTATTCACTCAAGTTGCTTATTAATGGCCAGTTAACCACGCACACCCAGAAACACTGTCCCTCTGTATCCAACTGGTATCCAAGGTTAAAGTTCTTCAAGAACCAGCAGTTACTTCAATGTTACTTGACTAGCCTCGGAGTCATGTACTCCAGGACCTGGCGCCTGCTGATCAATACCTGAAAGCAGTCTGCCGAGATCTCTGACCCTGCACACGACACACAGAACACGCTCCGGGTGATCGACCTTCCCTGACCTGGGCAGTGTGGGTCGGACTGGCCTGATATGTGGAGGGAGTAAGGAGCGGTCACTCTTCCTGTTTCATAATGAAGTGGTCAGTATTGCTTTTCTGTCACTCAGTAATTACAGCGAGAGATATGGTGCTGGAGAAAGGTGGTGAACAGAATGCAGGACCCATGGCTGAGAATGGCAATGAGCAGGCAGTGACAGAGAAATACACAGAAATAACGTGGTGCTGTTGAGTTTTACATCCTTACTCGGTGGTGTATTTAATAAATGTACATTTCTACCAGGGATTTTTCTTTGTTTTGGGGTAAGATTGACCTTTAAAAGTATATCATTCAAATTTTTTAGTTCTGAGATTTTTTTTTTAGAAAATCAGAGCCCTAAATACAAATCTCAAAAATTCAAATCTCACGAATACAAATTTTATATAAATTAGGCCAAATGGTGAATTTCCCGGGACGCCCAGGGAATTACGTGCGCTAATAATGTCATTGTTGCATGCGCAAATGAAAAAATACCATTGGTGTATGTGTGGGACAGTCCTTGTGTGTGAATGTGCAGTGTAATAACACACACTGTGCAGGATTGCTATAGGCCTGAGGGACAGCCACCCCACCGACACCACCACCACCTGATACCCGTACACATTCCTCCATCCACCAGCTAACTATTTAGTTGTGAGTGATTTGGTTAAGTGGGATTGACTTTTATCTGCACTGTGCTGTGGGGTTGCTACCGGCGCTACACGTCCTC
The DNA here is from genome assembly GCA_023630585.1 of Cranoglanis bouderius. Taxonomy (NCBI): domain Eukaryota; kingdom Metazoa; phylum Chordata; class Actinopteri; order Siluriformes; family Cranoglanididae; genus Cranoglanis; species Cranoglanis bouderius. Next base: position 2,639,165 of record CM042567.1, read on the forward strand.
ACCCCCGTTTTTTCTCTCTGCCTGCCGTCTGCTCTCAGACCCTGTGTCACTTCCAGAACATTGCTATTGGCAGATCAGGCACGGCTGATCAATAGTCCGGGTCAGGGATGGCCAGCAGCCCTACGGCATTCCAGGCTGGGATATTGATCCCGACCCCGGTGTCTCAATATGTCTCTCCGTCTGCCCCAGTGTGCAGCCACAGCGAGAGGGATGGAGCACTGCACGCTCACACTCGGGGCTCGGGACAGCGATGCTGTTGATTGTGTCTTTGCTTGTAAGAAGTTGTGCCTCAAATTCTGAATGAAATTGTGACCAGCGTAATGTAATTATTTCAAACTTAATTTGATGCTTATTTGAATAAACACTGTATAATTATTACGTCGTGTAAAAATGTCCAAAGGCAAAAATACACTTACACATTTCCTCTAAAATGCCACTAAACATTTAATTTTATATCTATGAAAAATAATCTATGTAGAATAATACTAAATAATACTACCTGAAAGCATCGTTTATATTACATGTATGCGTATATAATAAAATTAAAATAAATCAATGAAATACAGTATATAGTACAAAATTTCTGGATCTGTGAATACGCATAAGTATGCTACTTAGGAAATGTCCTCCTGCCATCCCAAATAGCCAGATATCACTACCCTTAGCTAGCTTGGAAGTACGGCTAGTTAACTGCTAGTAACCTAGCAGCTTACCAGCAACCAAATCTGTCACAATATAATGTTAGCAACCATCACTAATCCTTTCATTCATGAATTTAAAAAAAAAAAAAAAAAAGAAAAGAAAAAAAAAAGATTTTTCTTACTCAAAAAAGTATAGACGTTACGGCGTCCGTGTGGTGCTCTAATAATTTGCATATCGGACATGATTGGTTCAAAGCTGTCGATCTTTTTTTTTTTTTTTTTTTGTGACATCACATAAATCTAATCATGTGTAGCTCTGCCCCAAATCCATTTTATACAGAAGTGCTGAGAAAGAATAAATGGAAAAATGTGACTTTTGTGATGAGATTTGACCCAGTCGTTGAAATCTCTATATTCTCTATAAGTCGATTAAACACTCCTCCGAGAAACGCCCGTCACATAACCGCAACCGTATGCAAACTCCACCCTCCACCCACCTTCAAAATGAATACTCCAACCTTTTTTTTTCTCAGCTGGGGTATGATGAGAAACGGGAATGGTGTTCGGACAGCCAAAAACACAGCGACGAACCATGTTTGCTGCTAACAAGCTGCTAGCGTACAGCAAGACACGACTCCTGGGGCAAGACATATATGGTTGTAGAGAGCATTTAATTGGATGATCATGAAACCATTTATAAGTATAAAATGAAAATCTCCTAAACTGTTTTCATGCCTCCACCGCTAGGTTCATGCTTTCAGGTTGTCTGTGTGTCTGTCCGAGATCCTCATTAGTGCCATACATCAAGAATGAGTCATTGAATGTTCGTAGGATTTATATGGAATTATCTTTATAACCAGCAGGTGAACTGATTAGATTTTGGAATTGATCCAAGCAGGGCCAAGGTCACAGCGAGGTCAAATATCTGAAATATACCCTCCATGTTTGAAGGGTATTTCAGGCATACAAATGAGCGATCGGATGTTGCCGTCGAGTTCTACTTGTTTGTATTGTTTGTCCGGATATCGTATTGCATCGGTGTCCAACACTAAGGGACAGGTACGAAAGGTTCTGAAACATCCAGTCGAACTGACAGTGTCAAATTGTATGGAATCTGTTCCACACCATAGTGTTAGGCACAACCCAGATTCTTTACTGCCCTCACCCTGCACTCCCTCAGATCCTCTTCCTCCCTGCACTTCCCTGTCTGCCTGCTTTCCTCGGCTGCTTGTTTTTGTAGCTAGTTTTAAGTGCCTCTCCCTGGAGCCCCTCATCAGCAACTTAATAAGAGCTCTTGGGAACAATTAAACACCATCTTTAACTCTGTTCTAACCACAGAGGTAAAAATAATCGTAAAAATGTTGCCAAATAGAAGGGGCTCCGGGGGGAGCGTTCAGAAATCACAGACTGTCTTTCTGCTCTGTCCTGTATTCCCCCAACAGGGGCGCGGGCGAGAGCTGACAGAGCCGCAGCCTGTGACAGACACTTTTACTCAGCTTTCTGCCGCAGCCCCTTGTGGCATCCGGGGTCCCTTTTACTCTTCCCTTTCTCTTTTTTTCTCTCTTTCAGTGTAGATAGTGACATGCGAATAAATATGTATTGTCTAAGTGACTTTGTTGTTGCCTATGAGAGATCTTCAGCAGAAGGCGCAATTATGTGGCTTATTACAGGAATATGTCTTGTTCTGGTTATAGAGGAAATTAAATTTCTCTAGTAATTTTTTTTTTTTTTTTAAGCCCACTATGGCACAAGAAGAGAAATTACTCAAAGCAAAACATTTATTGCTTGATGTTATCTGGAAAATAGGGTTTTGTCCTGCAGCTGTAATAGAAATAATTATATACTAATGTTGCACTCACTAAGACAGCTTATTAGAGAATTCAAAAGGCCTGATAAAAGACATATTGTGTTCTTCCTCATCCTTTTTTTTTCTTGGGGGGGGAAAAAAATAGCAAATCTGCGGCCACTTATTACAAAACATAACTAACATTTGGATTTAGGTCTTCTCATCTCCGCTTGCTTTGTAGGAAAACACTTTTGTGCAAGATCCAAGATGCTTTTGTGTTTAAACAAGCACACGGTTTGACTTTGTCTCTGTCATTATTAACGGTTCTGGTTTTGTTTCTGTTTTGTTTTGTTTTTTTTCTTCTGTAGGTGGCGCTATCGACGAGTGGAAAAGCTTTTTCTCCACAAACTGTGGATTCTCCAAAACCAAACCCCAGTGACTGGGCCTCATAGCCTTGAAAAGCCCTGGAAATACCTGGAATTGTAGGACTGCAGCATCACACCAATCCCTTGCCCAGGGACTTCCTTTAAGTGCCCAGGCACTGGATCTTGAAAGCTTTATCTTCTGAGTATACCAATAGAAAAATTGAAACAAACACTGTAGCTTTAACGGTCATGATAGCTTCGGCTGGCCCCTGAACCAAAACCTTTCGCCGTGACTGTGAGGGTTGTGACCTTTCTGACTCCTGCTTCAAACGGACACTTGAAAAAAAAAGAAGATCGCGGTCAGAGAGGAGCTTCCGAGCGGCGGCGAATCAAACCAAAAAAAAAGCCACATCAGGTAAGGCTGTGAAATCGTTTCTGCTCCCTGCTGGCTACACACCGCGAGCTTTTGAGCTCCTCTGGGGGTTTGTGAAGGAGACACGCAGCATGGCCTGGCTGCACGCTGGGCCTGCTGAAGAGGCTGAAGATAAGCTCCCGGGCTTTCCGGCTTCGTACCCGGTTTTCTCCGCTGAGATTAGGGACGTGTAATGGGTTGTTTGGTGAGCTCGGGTCGGGCCTCTTTAGACGCTCGTGCTGGATTGCTTTCGGAGACATGCGATGGCTGTGGAGATAGAGCGACGAGGGTGTGTGATGCCTGGGAGATGTGTGTGCACTTGCAATGGGTGTGTTATGGTGTAGGATATTATACCACAGCGCTGTTTCTATTCTGATTGGTCAGAAGGTTTTCAGCTCTGTCAGTAGTGCAGCCGCTGGTTTATATTAACGCGCTCGTTCTAATACGTTTCGGAAAATGTGCGTAATCATCGATATGGTGAGGTTTTATAAGGAGATGTTTATTTAATGGAAGGAGTCTCCAGTGTCAGCACTTTGTAACACTCAAAGAAAGGCAAAGAACTTTGCACTTTCGTGGTTTCTCAGTGACAAAACAAAGCTCTAACATGTGTAAATGATGTGAGAACAGGGACTAACTTGTTTCAAGGATGTTCAGCAACATTAAATGTAACTATAAATGGACAAAATTGTTGGTAAATTGCTGTGGTATCAGGACATGTTGTTAGAAGTAAATAATCAACTCCACTTCTCATCACTGATTATTTTCCCTGAGCCGCATGTCCCGAAGTGCTTTTTTTCCTTACTCAGCTCATTCTCCGGTAATACGTGCTAACCTAATATACTGTTTTGTTTGGGGTTTTTTTTTTTTTTTTGTGACACGGTCAGCATGCTAGCTCATTAGCTCATGTGAATAATACCATCCTTTTCCTCCCTGTGTAATCCCAATCGAAAGTAAATGGTGTTTACGGAATTAAGTGAATAGAAAAGAAAACAGGCAGAACGCAAGAGCGGCGAGGAGAGGGGAGAGCGCGCGGGCCTTTTGTTGGAAAAGTTCAAAGTAATTTTGCCAAATTTAGGTCAGCGCAAATTATAAATACACAGCGGGGCACCGACATTTGTGAGTGAAAGAGAAAGCAAATAAATAAATAAATAAGCTAACGGCCCGAGCTCTCGTGTGCATCTTTAAGTGTGTGGGTTTTTTTTTTTTTTGTTTTTTTGCTGCTTAGCATGATGAAAAAAAAAAAAAAGAAAGAAAGAAAGCCCTTTGAGGCATTAACCCAAAATGCTATGCATCACTGCTAATTAAGGAAACAGTCAGCAAAAGGCTTTCGGAAAGGTTCAACCTCAGACTCGGGGCCTAAAGGGTCAGGCGGCACAATGCTATACCCCTGAGATATTGCTGCAGGAGTCATGGCCACTGAACGCCCCCATCAGGAGGACAAGTAGCCCGCTTCCCTCCTTTTTTTTTTTTTGTACCCATCTTTCCCCTCCCCTTCCCTTCCCTTCCCTTCCCTTCCCTTCCCTTCCCTTCCTCCCTCACGCCATCCGCAAGTGCTAATGGAATAGCGCTCCTAGCCCTGGGCTCCGACACCAGGCCCTGCTCTGCATATGGGATGCACTTTGTGCTGCAGCCTGGGTCGCTCCCTTTGTGCCAGCCCTCTTTGGCCTGGCGGAAAAAAAGAGCCATGCATGATTTCATACATGAAAGATATATGTAATTGGACAGCAGCGCCTATACGCTGGATTTACAATTCTAAACAGAAAGGAGGAAAAGCAAATCTCCCTTGGTCTTGGTCATGAGATGCTCCCTTTCCTTTTTTTTTTTTTGCATTTGCACATATCAGGCAACAATTATTTTTTTATTTTTTATTTTTTTGGTGCACATTATCACACCATTTCTTATCTGCTTTTGCACAGCCTAAACACTGCTGTAATGTTTCATTGTGCTGCGTTTTTCAGTAATGATCTGCAGGGTGGGAAGCTGGTTTTATACACTCTTACACACTGTGATGTTGCTTTTTATTGTTCAGTTGCTAGCTATGAATGTGTTTATGCTTCATATTTGCTAAGCTAGTGTGCCATTGTATTTCTTGGTTCATATTTTCCCTATTATTTAATAACTTGGTTTGCTTTTTCACGTTAATAGGCATCTGATCACCTCGTCAGTGCGATACTGAATTACTGAATTACTTCCAAAACCATAAGCTTTCAGTTTTATTAATTTGACTATACTCGATTTGTATCTGTGGGTGTGTGTGTGTGTGTGTGTGTGTGTGTGTGTGTGTGTGTGTGTGGGTGTGAGGCCTCTTCCCTCCTTTCTCTTTGTCCCTCCTGCCGTGTTAATATAGTGCCGGGGTAAATACCGGTCATGTTAATTGCCCTAACAATCTCACACCTTGCTGAAGAAGGGCCTCTTTTAATAGCCCTCTTTTAGAGGTACGTGAGCGAGGCCTCCGGGTCGGATTAACTCGGACCCTGCCTCTCTACATCCCTCCCCGTTCCTCAGTTCTCCTCCAGCCCACCTGCCATGCTGCCCTGGAGGTCACAGGGGTAGGAAGAGATGTGAGGTTAAGCATCCCATAACTCACTTCCAGCCGCTGCAGTCCCCAGCAATTACAGCACACGTACGTCAGGTGTGTGTGCTGCTCTCACTCCGGGAGATCCGCTCAGGCCCCGGCTGCACTTCACGCTCAGCGATGGAGGACGTGAAAATGGGTTACTCACCCCTGTGGACATGTAACTGCGGCGTGGTAATAAGCACAACCTCATCGGCTCTGTGTTCTCTAGCTTGGGCGGGTTTGGGCACACGCACACACACACACACACACACACACACACTTGTGCAGCTTTACACTCAGTATTTTCCTATGGAACATGTGTTCTGACCTCAGATTACAATCTAGAGCCCACAGTTTAGGTACTAAATGCCAGGCAGGATTTTGCAGGAAGATTTAAGGAAATCATTTGTTCTTATAAAAATGACCATGCAGCAATTCAACAGCAAATCATCTCTAATATTTCTATTTATTAACATTAATATTATACTGTATGTAGTATGATTAGACCATATATATATATATATATATATATATATATATATATATATATATATATATATATATATATATATATATATAAAGAGAATTTTGTAGTTATCTCTATATGCATTTAAATATTATACTATAATTGGTCTTTCTTTTTCATGCCAAAACTCTACTATATAAAACATTATGATGTTTTATGTAATACAAAAGGACTAATCATAATATTAATTAAGCTCATTTCTAATTAATCATAATTAATTAATAATTAAATGCAGTACTGTCCACATTTATTTTTTTATTTTTTTTTATAATAATTACCTACTTCATTCCTTTATGGAAATAACCATAAAATAAATAATAAATAAATAACAATTACCTTTTCATTTCAATTTATGGTAAAAAGAACATAACTGAATTCATTACTTTGTTATCATAAATATTGATATTTTTGAAAACTAGATAAAGCCTAGATATATTTCACTGTGTCCACTTTCTATCTCTGATATCCTACAGGTGTTCATTTGTATTTTTGCATATCATCAGATTCTTTTGAATTGTTCCTGACCCGTTTCTCCAACAAGATTATTCTTCATCTTATAATATGATACATGTATTGATTAAATAATAGTTAAGAGATGTTTATTTTTGTAAATATACAAATAATAGCCTACAGGAATCACGATTTCCGTCGATGAGAAAAAGAATTCTCATCTAGCCTGGAAACTAGTTTATATATATTTATATTTTTTTTTTATTTTGAGTTATAGTAATTGTGGGTGACATTTTGGGTCAGGGAATGTGTGCATTTGTGTTGCGCTTGGCATCTGGAGGCCTGTGTTGCGGGCTGAGGCTTTACATCCCGCTTCACCTGTCACATCTCATCCTGCTGCGGGATACGAGACGCTTTCTGCGGCCAGATACTAAGCCAAAAAAAAAAAAAACCTTCCCTGTCCAGTTTTTTAAATAAATAAATTAATAATAATAATAATAATAATGATGATAATAATAATAAGCGTGCCTTGTGCCTTTGCTCACGAAATCATGACACCATCAGAGCTTTTTGTATGCGTCGGGGTGCCATTATTTATTCCTTTGCGGCTGCGTGCTGTGGAGGATGATGTGTAGACTATTCGGACATCTATCTTATTTCAATCCGGTTCCAGTTTGTCTGCGCCAGTCTGTCTGTGATGTGATGTGATGTGATGACGTCCAGAACCACAAATAGCACATTAAATACAACAATATAATATTCTCTTCAACTCTATGATACTGTATACTATTTAAAGCATACACTTTCAGAAATAAAGGTACCGAATTTAAAGCTACTTTTCCTTGTCGCCTCAAAGAGAGCATGTTTTGTACCTTTAGTATTTATATTTACCTAAATGTACCTTTAACTTATTGACTTTTAGAATAATCGTCCTAAGAGTGTTTCTAATTAACTGTGTACCTTTAAATATTTTAAGGATGCATATTAAAGGTGCAAAACATGCCCTCTTGAAGGAAGTAAGAGTTTATTTCTCTCTATTTGTACCTATATTCTAAAAACCAAAGGTTCTCGCAAACAAATCCCTCATTTCACCAGGAACTTAAAAGATCCTTTTATGAATGCATGTTAGGTTGCTTATTTGGCCTGCTATGATGCTTTTTTTTTTTTTTTTTTTAAATTATTCTTGCCATATATTCTCATGATGCTAAACGGTACCTTTTCTTAACGCAAGGGTGGTACCCTTATCTTTTGTGGAACTGTGGATACCTTTAAAAAAAAAATAAAAAAAATACAAAAACATTTAACTGTACTCTTAGGTAAAAGCTACACACTGAAGGTACTAAAGGTGTAGGTTTAAGGGTTCCACCACCCCAGGGACCAGAGGTACTTGTTAGTACCCTTTGTTTCTGAAAGTGTCTTATTAATATGTCAATATGTCCATGTGCCAACGTGTGACGTGACGTGTACCGGAGACTTGTGGCTATTTGGCGCAAACCGGAACTGATGCGTTAATTTAGAAATTTACAATAAACAGCTGTAGTGGTGTTTATGTGTTTAAATAAATAAATAAATAGAAGAGCTATGGGCTTATGGGCTTTTATGTGAATTATTTACTCTCCTTAAGTTCGTTTACTCTGCTTGGGTTCATGGGGTTTGGAAACATTTGCGTTTGGAGTCAGTTCATATTTTACGCCATAACCATTGATACCTGTGCTTAGTCTACATGAATGTCATTTATGTGCAAAACACACTCCACTTCTGTAGATCTCTTTCCAGGTTTGTGCCTGGTGTAAATTTCATCCAGGCTCGGGGTTTGTGTGTGTGTGTGTGTGTGTGTGTGTCTGTGTGTGTGTGTGTGTGTGTGTTATCTTACCTGCACAAATCTGAAATGGACGCGGCGGTGATGAGGATGAAGCACAAGGTTCTTTGCTCCAGGCTGCTCTTCTCTCTCTCTCTCTCTCATTCTGCCTCCTTTTTGTCTCCACGGAGGTAGAAATTTTTTTTTTTATTTGTTTTGTTTTTGCTTAGTGTGGTGTTGCTGATTCAGTTGGGAAGGTTACGTTTTGTGTTGAGAGTCGGAGACAATATTCAAATCAACATTTATTTAAACATATATATATATATATATATATATATATATATATATATATATATATATATATATATATATATATATATATATATATATAAAATTCGCAAAAACCTTTGGAAAATTGTAGAAAGGGAGTGACAGGACAGACAGGACAATGATCTACAGGACAGGCTCAAGTGCACATCGCATTAAGGTCACAGAGAGAGAGAGAGAGAGAGACAGACAGACAGACAGACAGACAGACAGACTACGGACACCGTAGTAAAGCCTAGTATTAACAAAATCAAATGAATAATATCTTAAAAATCATTTGACAATCTGTCCAGTTCAACACTGCTTCACAGAAATATATGTATATTTTTTTTTTTATATATTTTTTTATCATATTAATCGAAAGCATTCATGGATATATTGGTACACATTTCAAAAGATTGAGGGACAACAACGTTGGCTTTATTGAACTGAATTGTATACATATACAACAACAATAATAGCAATAATAATAATCAAATGACATTTCTTTTCACATTGCTCTGATGATCCATGTGCACAGCTGTAGATTATTTATTCCGGCTTAAGTAGCTTGTTTTGTTTTGTTTTTGTTTGTTTTTGTTTAGTTTTTTTTTTTTCTCCCGATGCTTAATTTCGGAATAAAACCTTGTGCCTTCATTTTTATTGCGCGTTTTGTGTTCTTTAGATTGAAATCTTTTCCAGACAAACACGAATAGACTGCGTTACACCACTACAGCACTGTTGTTGTTGTTGTTGTTGTTGTTGTCGATTCCTAATCACAAATTATATGCAAAGAAACATATTTGCATAATTAATTGGCACGAAATATTGGTGCGTAAAGCCGGCGGATTTTCGGGGGAAAACCAAACGCAGAAGCAACAGTTGCGAGCGTTAATTGTTTTTCGATTAATTCTGATTAATTATTGAACGTTTAGTGAAGGTTTTTTTTTCTTTCTTTTTTTTTAAGATTAATATGCACGGTCGACATTCCACAGGTCTAACAAATGATTTTTTGAATAATTAATTAAAATTAATTAAACTAATGAATTGAATTTTAATTAGCATTGTTTTTTTTTGTTTTTTTTTTTAAAAAAAAGGTTAGTTGGTGACTATTTATTGCACACAAATACAGACATTAGGACGCAAAATCTATCTATACAATGACGAGAAAGAACACAAACAGTGACACATTCAGAACATATGACATAAAGCAGGCTTGGGTTCAGACATTTAATAACGAAATGATATGTATGCATGGTTTAGGGTAAGTGATGAGCCAAACACTGGCATGATTCGCTATACATTTTATACAACATGCGGAGCTTTATTTGTGTATTTGTGTTTTACATTCGTAGTAGTAGTACAATTCGTAATTTCCAGACAACAACCTTACTACAAAATGGCGCCTTTCAATCAAAACATTTATTATAAGGGGCGGGAGGGAGGGGGGGGGACCCACAAAATTCACTGACAAAGATTTGGAGAACATATATAAGTACTTAAAATGTTTGGATTGTGTATAATATTTATAAAGAGGTAGGTGTGTGTGTGTGTGTGTGTGTGTGTGTGTGTGTGTGTGTGTGTGTGTGTGTGTGTGTGTGTGTGAGACACGGATTGCGTTACGGTGAGGGACATCTGAGACACCAGAGAACTCCCTTTAAAAGACAGCAAGCTTTTAAAACACGGCGATTATTATTATTATTGTTGTTGTTATTTTGCTCGTGCATCCTTTTGCAACGTGTTGAATGAAAAAAAAGAACCTGATGAAAGAGAATCTGGTGTGTAATTATACTTATCTTTTTTTTCTTTTCTTTTTTTTTTTTAAATCTAATTTTCTTTTATTGTACAGACCAAAATTACGCATCATAACGCTCCCGATCATATTCGTCTTATTAGGCTGCTATTATCATTATTTAGCTTACAACCATGTGTGTAGAACTATGGCCGTCATTTATTCCAACTTTCATTCATTTCCTTTTCTTTCTTTCTTCCTTTAAAAAAAAAGAAAGAAAGAAAGAAAGGAAGACAAAGCTGGGAGCAGTTTGAAATATCAGCATAGTGTGTAGATATGAAAGGTGAAAACGCAGCGCGTGCGTATTGGCAGCAAATCTGGAACAAATCTCATAAATGAGCTGTATATATTATGAGGCTTAATTTGATTGTGAATTTCCGATTGTGATTAAACCTGTGTCCGGGTTGGGGGGGGGGGGGGGAGGTGTAAAAGTTACATGCGTAAATATCAGTGGAGATGAAACAGAGCGCACTATGATGATGAGGATGATGAGGATGAGGATGATGGATTATAACACTCTTCCTGTTTGAATTCACGCGTAAAGCTCCTGTTTGCATCCCCGGAGCTGCTTCTGCATCGTTTCTGCACTGGGTCTCCAGCGCCATTTCGTCATGTTGTATGTATGGAAATGTGATCATGCTGCTTTGTGGTGCTGTATGAGAGGCTGCGGGTGGCGGACACAAGCCCTGGCCGAGCAGGTCCATCATCCCCATGGTCAGAGTGAACATAAGAGGGCGCTGCCATTGCACCTGGTAAAGGCGTCCTGTCCCTGCACACTGTCGGACAGTCTCTCTTCTCCTACTGCCTGGCAAGCTAATGCATTTCACTCACACAGGGAAATAAAAATGCGTGCAATAGAAAATCTTTCTCTTTTTTTATTTATTTATTTATTTATTTATTTATTTATTTAACGTAATGACATTTAACCTCTAGTATATAGCTCATTTGACATGCATATTCTTGTATTAGATAAATCTTACATCTTATCCAGTAAAAAAAGAGGGTACTAAACTGTTCCAGGCATCACCTTTTCTACCTTTAGTGTGTACATTTTATAGAAATGTTCTCTAAAAATAATTACAGTCCACATAAATTTATGTGCAATCATTTGTATTCTTTTTTTTTTTAAATGTAGCCTACTGTATGCACATTTCCAGTGGTCCAGTGGTGAGAGAAGGTTAGCACTATCACTCAATGAAAGACACACTCCTCATAGTGTACAACCAATCTCTCTCTCTCTCTCTCTCTCTCTCTCTCTCTCTCTCTCTCTCTCTCTCTCTCTCTCTTTTTTTTTTTTTTGGCCATGCATTGCGCACTTGCGTGCCTCCATATCCTCTAGGCCCAAATCCTTCGGACCTAAATGTTCATCATCTCATCATCTTTTAATAAAGTTAAGAGACCACTGCACTGTTGCACAGCAGACTGCTGCTTTCTGCTTTCTGGTTGTTGTTTTTTTTATCCTTTAAACCCCTTTTTTTTTTTTTCACCCGTTCTCATTTCCGTTGCGTTCTTTTGTTATTCGAGGATGGCACGCGCGGAGGTTAGGAACGACTAAAGCCAACACACACACACACACACACACACACACACACACGGAGGCGCGTGCACCTTCAACTTATTTTCGATAATAATTTTAAAGAAATGTTTAACACACGCTTGTAATAATTCTAATCATAATTATTTATTAAGAATAATCCCATAACGGAAATATTTAATCCACTGCAAGTCTAGATGTTTTGGTTTTGAGCATATGATAGCTATGATGGTAAAAAAAAAAAAATAAATAAAAAAATAAAAAAATCAAAGGTACACTCATGTTTCGCTATGGGAACCAAAAAGATGCTCCAATGCGTTTTTATTTTTATTTTTTTATTTTTTAATTATTTAATTATTTGTTTATTTTGCTCCAAACTGACATTTTATACCAAAATAACCTTGACTAAACATTTCTATCGCGCTAGACTTGTTGTCTGACTGCACATTTTCCAGAAACACCCATCATGTGTGAGCTGACGTGCTTACATGATTTGAGAGTCGGCTGTGTTTTGCATAATGACAGAGAAGCTGTCCGATTCTGCTGTCCGATTCCCCCGGCCTCTTTATTATCTATCTCCCTGCCCCTGCAACTCCTCTAGCACTCTATTTTCCATCCATCCATCCATTCATTTTTTTTTTTTTTCCAATACTCCCCCCTTTCCCAAGAGGGAACGGTGCATCTCAAATCCTGGAGATCCCCCCTTCTCTGTCTGTCTGTAAAAATACGAGCATCACCTTATCGTTTTTTATCTCCTCCTGAATATGCACAGACAAGGCAGGCTCGTCTGATTGCAACGCTCAGATTTTGCATGCAGAGTTTCCCCCAGATCTGATAGGCATGCTTGTCCTTGCAAATGACGCGTGTTTGATGCTAATTTATGCAAAGTGTATAGTTATTATTTCGCATAATATAAAATATATTGGTAGCCTGGCATGGTAGGAGGATAGGCTATGCAACAGCCTAAAATGCATGCGCTCCACACACACACACACACACACACACACACACACACACACACACACACATGCACACTGCTTCTGAGGCTGCTGAGCTATTTGTGTGTGTGTGTGTGTGTCATTGTATTAGTTCTGGAGGAGCTCTGTTTTGTGCAAACACTTCAGCACGTGCATCACCGCAAAGTCCATAATGTAGGGCGTTTCATATGGAGATGTGCGTCTTTGGGATGTGACGTATGACTGCTGGCCATGACATGGCAGGACACAAATGAAAGAAAGGCTACTTTGCATAAATATGCTGTGCTCCAAATGCCACCATAAAAAGATTTCCCACATACACTATCAGCTTCTAAATATTGCTTTTTATTTATTCTCTCTCTCTCTCTCTCTCTCTCTCTCTCTCTCTCTCGTGATGCGCATTGCCGTAGTGATGTGTATATTGTTTTATTGTCATAAACATCTTTTAGGTTCAGTTTAACAATCCGACAATAATCGGGATGTATTTAGGGTTAGTAGGGTGAGTAAGTAAGATAACTGCTGTTTCTCTTTTTTATTATTAATTTGTTTATTTGTTTGTTTGTTTGTTTAAAAAAAAAATTCTATTCTTATCTATTTAATACGCAGAAAGATTCAAATTGCGGTCCTGCGGTCACGATTATTTCTCCGACGTTATACGATCAAATTAGCAACCAAAAATCGTTGATGGATTTTCCAATACATGTTAGACTCTAATCGATTAAAGGAAGCTAGGTGTCTTTGGGAGGATTAGGGCCCCTTGGAGCTGTTAGCAGTGAAAGTGTGCATATCAGAGGAGAGAGCGAGCACTGAATCTTTAAAGCGAATCAACAATAGAATTATCATGACAAAAGCCAGTGAGCTTTTTTTAGGCTCAGAGGTCCGGTGTTAGCGCACACACACACACACACACACACACACACACACACACACACACACACACACACACACACACACACACACACACACACACACACTCTTCGCTGTAAGGGCCCGACAGGCGGTGCGCAAAGACGCGGAACCTGTAGCGGAGCCGCCGGTGCGCATTGCTTCCTGCTCAAAATTTTATTTAAGAAAATGTATCTAGTACAATGTATATTTTCAAGTTACCCTTTCTAAATCCTGTTATGAATATGATTATGATGAATTAAACATCGCTATTGTATCTCAGTCCTAAACACCATCAAAGAAAAATCTAACAGGTAAAAGCTAGCTATAACTCTAATTAAAATATAATAAAGCTATATTTAAAATGTCTATATTGACATAATGTTCATGCTAAAGAGGAGAGGTGATCAGATTTGTTTGTGTGTGTGATTTTAGAAATTTTAGTCGAAACACATAACACAATAACCCAGCTGGGAAAGAAGGAACTTTTGAATTCTACGCACCGCGTTTTCCCTGTTGTGTTACTCACTATCTGTCTTTTAAAGCTGTGTGTGTGTGTGTGTGTGTGTGTGTGTGTGTGTGTGTGTGTGTGTGTGTGTGGTGTGATATTCTTAAAATCAGATTCACTGAAATACAACTTTTTTAAAGCTTTCTCCCAATTTTATATTTTTTCAACTATATATATATATATATATATCATTGTCCATCGCCATTTTTTCCCCTCAGAGAAATATTCTCTGGATTTGCTTCATAAGCTTCTTAACTAATCTCACTGAAATGTGTTGACTCTCCTAGTCAATATGTCCAACTTTTTGGGTTTATTTAGTTTTTGTGCGATTTTGTTTACGCTCGGTGATAATGCAAGGTAATCTCTTCATACCTCTCTCTCTACATGAAAAGCTACACTTAGTCTAGGTATATAAGCATAAAGAAGGCTGTTTTATTTATCTGCACGACAACACACAATTTCTTTTATACACCCTGTGAGAATGATATTCATGCATGGCTATATGGTTATGTATCTGTAGCATGCAGCGTTCACACACACACACACACACACACACACACACACACACACACTCATTTCATACAGCCGCTGCTGAGATCAGGTAGCCAAAAACGCACTTAAAAAAATAAAAATAAAATAAAAAATAACTCAAAAGTGCATGCAGTCTTGTAGTACATTCCTTTTTATTTTAAAACGTCCATTAAAAAAAAAAAAAAAAAAAAAGTCTGCAAAAATCTACAGAAAGCTTTGACAGTGTTCATGCACAATTCGTAGAAGATACAGTACACAAGTCCAATCTATTTCAATGTCTAGTGCTATTTCTAATGTAGCTATACAAAGCAAAAATGATTCCATGTTCTAAGCTACATGCAATCTAGATAGGCTATTTAATGTATGTTTTAAAATGCCTGGCACGTGCATTCTACCTGTGCATTCTGCAATCCGAGTGTTTTCTTTATAATTCATAACAGAAATATAATAATCTGAAGAGGAGTCGCTTGGAAAACTCAAAAAAAAAAAAACAGCTAATAATCTCTAATTACATGTAATTACATAGGTGTTGTGATGTTTGTCCAGTGAAAAAGAGACTGATTTAAAGATTAAGAAGGGAAACATGGATGTATAAACAGGCTATTCTAGTAGGATTTATTATTATTATTATTTTAATCACATCTATGTGAAGTGTGTGAAAGTATGGCGAAGTTGTGTAGTAACCCGGCGAGCTCTCTTTCTTGCTCTCATGCTTTCGACTTCTCCGAGAGAGAGAGAGAGAAAGAGAAAGAGAAAGAGAAAGAAATGGAGGAATAAGCGATTATTAAATGTTAAATGCATAGTACAATATGCAGTTGTTGACCAAACTATATGCACGTGCATGCGTGGAAATGTAGGCTGTAAGGACTAAAAGGAAAAAATAAAAATAAAAATAATATAATAATATAATACACATATATGTTTTTTTAGGGAAAGACCGAAATATAGGCGTCGCAATGCCTTCTAGTCTTTTTTTTTTTTTCTTTTGCGCGCGCGCGCTCTTGGTCTTTTCTCTACCTCTAATCAAACTCTTACTTTTTTCCCCCCTTCTCTCTCCGGCGCGCTTAATTCCATATTTTCAATTCCTGATCATTACTTTCCTCCTTTTTCTCTTTTCTATCCATCCCTCCCTCTCCCTCTCTCTCTCCCTCCCTCCCTCTCCCTCTCTCTCTCTCCCTCTCTCTCTCTCCCTCGCGCTCTCCTTTGCTGAATCTTATTGATCCAGAAGGTGGCTAATTAGCCCTTCCCGTCGTGCCTGTGTAATGAAGCACATGCGCACTGAATTAATCACAGCCATTTTTTTTGCAGGAAACTAATTAGCAGGAATAAAGATCCAAAGAGTTTTTTTTCCCTTTTCAATCATCAGATCTCACTTTCACCTCTTCCTCTCTCCCTCTAACACGAGACTCATCGCCCGCTTTGCATCCAAATTATTTTTATATTGCCTTTACAACTAATACTTCGGCTTTTTTTTTTTTTTCCCTCCTCTCTCCCCTCTCTACTCGCCGCAACAACAATGATCTTTCTTTTAGCATCCTAAACGCAAACTGACCAAAAGGGACTGCCTTGATGGGATCTTTAGCCAAACCGTCTCAATACTGGATTAAAAAGCAAAGCGAAGGATCTCAAAGCGGCAGCAAAAACATTGTAAGTTTCAACTTTGCTTTCTCTCTCCGCGTTTCTCTTTCTATCTTTACGATTACACTACGTTTCCTTTTTCTCACTTCCAACACCAGAGCAGCCAGGGATTGGGTTTTTTTCTGGCTTTTATACTCTACTCAACCTTGCCTGGTTTAACTGTGACAAAGAGCAGGCGATTAGGAGTTATTTTTCCCATGCAAGTGCTTTTATTTCGCTTGTTTTTGTTTTGGCTTTCCTTGTGCATTTCGTTACCTGTGTTTACATCTCGGGCTTCGTCCTTCGCTCTTCTCGCGAATGGAAAGGAAAGAAAAAAGGGGGCAAACACACAGCGATTCCTTTTTTTTTTTTTTTTTTTTTTGCTCTCCAGTTGACCACAAACCACGGATTTAAAACACGTTTCTGCGTTTCGGCGTCTCCAAAAACGGCTGAATGGTGTCGAGAGGGGTGTTTTGAACGCGGTCTTGAAGGCAAAGCGTGTCCGTAGAGTAGCCGGAGGGCCAGCGGGAGCTCAGACTGCTGGCAACCCGGGAAGCAAGCGCGTTAGTCCGGCCCGGTGCTCCGTCCGCGTCCGGTGATCGGGAAGCGTAGTACATTTCCCCCCTTTTATCCTTTCATTCTGCTGTTTTTTCACACATCCACATCCACAATGTATCCAGTATCCTCTCCCCCCCTTATTTCTGGACATCTTTACTTTTTCCCCCCCACACACAGCGGTTTTAGTGGCGTTTTCCCTCCGCCCTGCTGTGCATTTCAGTTCCCCTGTACTTTTTCCTCCCGCGTCACTTTGTTTTTTTTATTATTATTAACATCGTTATTTCTTTTCTTTTTTTTTTTTTTTCTAAGGCGATTCCTTTGCTTCCTTGCTTGCAGATCGATCGTGTGTGTGTGTGTGTGTATGCGTGTGCATGTGTGTGAGAATGTTTAGTGTAAAGAGAGAGAGAGAGTGTGTGAGTGTGAGTGTGTATGTGTGTGTCAGGGAGAAAGACGGAAGGGAGCCCCGGGTCTCCGTCATGACACAGGCGGCTCAGAGAGAGCTCGAATGCGGGGAGAGAGCGGAGCTCAAGCGCGGTAGCTGGAGCACGAGCACACGCAGGAGCACACGCACACTCACCCGCAGGGTTATATAGAGAGGAAAGACTTCGAGACTAGATAATAAACACTATGTGTATTTAAGGCGAAAAAAGGGAGTATAAACGCAAAATCCAAAATCAATGCGATTTAGTCAAAGGTTACCACGGAAAAACTTTGCGACGCATAACCTAGTCTTAGGTCTTAACTAGCATAAATGATCCTGGGGGGAAAAAAAAAAGACAAAAATGATGGGTAAAGTTGTCAAAAAGGTGTGACTTTAAAAGTTAAAAGTGCACGTGGAGAAAAAAAAAATCATAATCTAAAGGAAAAGCCATGGAAAGGACAGGGAGGGGGGAAAAAATTAATCCCGACGACGACGCCGACACCCATACCGACCCCACGACGAGATCCGGAAAACAAGACTGTAAAACAGTACACGCATAGAGATAGTAAGAAAAGGAAGATAGCAGAGCCATGAGTTTTGGCGACTGAGAGTCGGAGAGAAATGTGTGTGTGTGTGTGTGTGGTTTTTTTTGTTGTTTTTTTTGCGAGTCGA
>CM042567.1:2665000-2672500 GCA_023630585.1 Cranoglanis bouderius
TAATTCTATAGAGTGTAGACACACTGCTTCCTGTGTATGTGTGTGTGTGTGTGTGTGTGTGTGTGTGTGTGTAGGTTGTGTGTGTGTGTGTGTGTGGGGGGGGGGGGGGGTGTTGGCTGTTTTTATATCATGTTGAGGACCAAATAGGAATATGAAATAGTTTGGGGTACATATGGCTGGTCCCTATAATGCGTTTTTTTTGGTTTTAGGTTTGGTTTCAGACCTAAGATTAGATTTAGTTGTAGAAATTAGGCGCAGTAATGAAGATCCCTCATAAGGATACGAAGACAAGCGTGCGTGTATGTGTGGAAATTTGAATGCCGGGGCCAAGTTGTTGGTATCACGAGCTGTGTGCGTGTGGCAGAGGTGACAACATCTACAGCTCGCTCGTAGCATTTACAAATTTTGACTTGTTGCCATGGCGATACAGAAGACACCTAAAAAGTTTACGTATGTAATCGTGGTTGTCTGAGGGAAATTTGGGAACAAAAGAAAGACCGAGATGTTCCCGGCACGAAAAGCCAATTCGCTGAAAGGGAAAGGACGTGTTTTCTTTACGCCCGGGAGCGTTTACTTTCCCCTCTTCGTCTTCTAGGTGAACTTTGACCCGTGATTTCACAAACCTCGGTCTTGTGAGCCAGTAGAAAACAAGACGTGGTCACGTTTGACGGTAAAACAGCGCACACCGTTCGTCTTTATCCATTCTGTTTTTGTCATTTTTTTAAAAAAAAACAAAGCAATATCTTTGGTTCATTAATCAAACCAGACAATGTGTGATAAATCTCAGCTTTCTGAGCTAGTATTTCCAGCCCTGTAGCTATCCTTTGGTCTGATGAACTGCCTTCAGCTGAATAATTAACATGAATGCATGTGATCGGATAAAACACGACAGGGGTTCGTTTTTTCATACGTTTATTGGCTCTGCTGCAGTAGTTTTCCAAGTGCTCGAGTCAGTCTGCTGAAATACTTTGCTGCGTCCACACCTGAACCGTGGGCCGCCGGTTGAGGAGCCTTGTACTAGGGGTTTTGTAACTCCTAGCCGGTTACGATTTTCTTGTTAGCAACCCTCGGGGTTAGGGTTAGGGTTAGAGTTAGGCTTAAGGTTAGGTAACCCTAATCCTCAGCAAGAATGGTTGAATTTGACTATTAGCCATCACTTCCTTCAGTTTCATCCCTCATCAGTAACAAGCGCCGGTGTTGGTTCTGGTGTTGGAATAACTCGCACTTGGGGCGAAGTCGTACAGCGACACGGCTCTGTCGGTAAGGCATGCGCACGGATGTAAATTTGAATTGCATTTATTAGGTAAATATAATGAGGATAACAGCAGTGGTGAGAGATTTAATGGCTCCAGGGCTTGTGTCTCTCCTGCCTCGGCGTAGGTGGCATTGTTCTTAATTGCAACGATGATTGTTTACCACACGGTGTTCTCTTCCTCCCAGACATTATAATTAAAAAGGGAGAAAAATATATATATCTCGTCTCTCCCTGTCGCCTTCCTATCACAGACAGCGTTTAATGAGGCGCAAGAGGGACCGAGCCGATTGGTTTGTGGACACCGGAGGTCCTAGGAGAGGTCGGCTGATTGGCCAAGGTGTTTAATTGACACTGTTGGACACCCCTCCTAACCACCCCCCCCCCAACCCCCCACCCATTTCTCAAGGGTGTAACCTGTTTTTGCCAGGTGCACTATACTTGGCACTAAGTGTTATATAGGACCACAATTAAATCACTCGTACCTCCATCTAGTTATTACACCTTCTTAGTGTGTGGCTGTTTTGTCTGCACAAGCACACACACACACACACACACACACACACACACACACACACACACCTATATTACTCATAAATTATAATTTATTCATTTATTTCACCAAGCCTGAATTCATTCATATGAATACATCATAAATAAATAAATAAATAAATAAATAAACATTACCGTATAGATTTATACAGACATCCAAGATGTGAGTATGAGTCAAGTATGTTTTTATAAAACTATCGCTGATACCCGTGATGCCCCGCGATACTAATTTATCATCAGGATTATCCTCGTGTATCACCAAATGTGTTCGTGAAAAAAATAAGACTAACTGAATTATTAAGGCAAAAGTAATGGCACCCTTTAAAAGGAGGGAGCGCTGTGTTTAGGAGATACTCTTTCACCAGTTAGTCATCATTTTGTCATTTTCAGCTCTCAGTGAGCTTTACCTTTTATGGAGTTTTGTGGGCGTGGCTAAATGGGCCATGAACATGCTTGGTTATTTAGTGGCTGATTTGGTGGCATATATCAAAATGTGAGCGTAAAGAAAATCAGTGTTACTGAAAATCAGCGTTAGTTTAGTTTGGCTTAGGATTACTTCATTAAATAATTCATAAACGAGACCTACTGATATGATAACACGATCATCTGCTTCAGGATATCTGAGCTGTATCATAGAGAGGTTTATATAGACATCCGTCTTGCTGTGGCTTAAATATCTGTACTTCAAGATTGGGGCATTTTATTATTTTTTTAAATCATGTGACCAGTGAATCAGACCAGGGGTGATGGGCTCATGCCTCTGGGGATCGATCGAAGCCAGACAACACATCGGTGACCCCCAAACTCGACTGGCTCTTCTGCCGTCTGGAGATTATTCTGCCTTTAGTAATCGTGCACAAATATAAACAGTGAGATTCGGATTCGTAAATCTGCAGCCGCGATCGTAAAATTTAGGCTCCAATTGTAGATCCAGTTACGAACGAAACGATGCGCTTACAACGTTTATGGTGTAGTTAGGAATTACTGGTTACGCTTACAAACACGCACACAATCACAGCTCGAGGGGTTGGGTCTGAAGCATTCCACTCGTGTAATGGACGCGAGGAATACATCCAGGAAGTTGTGTTGCAAAAAGGGATGCGCAAACTGAGAGTTGTTGACTGTTTTTTTGCTTTGAACAGGAAATGTCACATCATCAGCGCGTCAATGTCATGCGACACTGACCTCAGGTCTGCCGTAGCGGGAGAAGGGGGCGTGGTCTTTTTGTTTTGACAGTGCTCACCTTGATGAATGCTTTTTGGCTCTGTTCTAAATTTGTGATGTTGAGCTAGTGTTTCAGAAAAAGTCTAAAATGTCTAAAAATATGCACTAAATTAAAAACAGAGTGTGATTTTGTCTGAAGCAGGATAGTGTGTGTGTGTGTGTGTGTGTATGGGGGGGGGGGGGGGGGGGAGTGTAAAGGGGTCACGGAAAGGTGAAAGGCTGAGCGCTCACATGCAACATTCATGCATTGGTTACTTTGTCAGGTGCCAGTCTTTTGTTTCTCTGCTTTCTTCTCCTTTTTCTTTCTAACCTTTTGTTGCAAGTGTGGAACAAGCAAGATAATATTCTCATACTCTCTCTCTCTCTCTCTCTCTCTCTCTCTCTCTCTCTCTCTCTCTCTGTGCAGTCTAACCTAAGGCCTGTAATGAGCCAGACTTGTCGAACTGTAGCTCTTAACTGCCTGCGGTTGCTGGAAGTCGCCACGGATCTAAAGCTAATTTGTACAATGCTGCATCTGAGTCATTAAGTTGGCACGGGCATGTGAAGTCTTAAAAGCTTGCATGACAAGGTGTCAGATTTTTTTTTCTTTTTTTTTTGGTCTGTAAACTTGGAGAAGTTGAAGCACGTCTCGATTTGCGACGTGGAGCGCTGCAAAAAAAGAAGAAGAAGAAGAAGCAGCTCGGGGTCCATTCAGAGTTTAGTCATTGGCAGGACTGGATCTTGGCCAGCTGTTAGTAGGGTAAGCCTATGCGTGTGTGTGTGTGTGTGTGTGTGTGTGTGTGTGTGTGTGTGTATGAGTCAGTGCGCGTGTGTGTCAGATACACATACACACTGTTTACAGTGGGGCGGGGGGGGGGTTATGGGGACAGGCTCTTGGGTTCCTTCCGTTGGGCGGTGTGTTTTTTTTTTGTTGGTTTTTTTAATGAATCGGCTCTGTCATAACAACTGGCAGTGCTGTGGAGGAAACGGACCCCGAGACGGACATGCAGAGGAAAAGCGGCGATACACACTGTACAGGACGAGAACAATAGCCACTATCCCAAGGCTAGATGACTAGATGTGCTCGAGTTGCACAGCATGTTGAGTGAGGAGTGTTTGTCGCTCGGATTGGACGGTGTCAGGCGCTGCTTATTATCATTCCTGAGTGAAGGTTCTCCCTGAGCGGAGCCCCACTATCACCTCCGCTTTACAAGAAGCATTTCTCACACCCTGACTTCCTGAGGACGTTCTGTGTGTGTGTGTGTGTGTGTGTGTGTGTGTGTGTGTGTGTGTGTGTGTGTGTGCGCCATCGTTGGGGAGGCCTGAAACTTTCTCTCTCTTTCTCTCTCTCTCTCTCTCACTCACACTGTATTTCTTTCTCTCGTGACACGAGCTGAGCAACAGGAAGCCTGGCCTGGTGTCTTTCGCAATCTCCCCTGAAACAGGAACTGAGAGCTGGGGCACTGCCTGTGCTAGTGGCTGGGTGGCAGCTT
The DNA here is from genome assembly GCA_023630585.1 of Cranoglanis bouderius. NCBI lineage: Eukaryota > Metazoa > Chordata > Actinopteri > Siluriformes > Cranoglanididae > Cranoglanis > Cranoglanis bouderius. Next base: position 2,669,501 of record CM042567.1, read on the forward strand.
GTTGGGCACCAGGAGGGGGAAAGGAGGGTGAGGGGGGCATCAGCGGTACAGATGTAGGAGTCCGTGTTAGGATAAGGCCCCAGGAGAGCCCTCCTGCCGTCTGTTTCGGGTGTTTAGCACTTGCCACCAAGTGCATTTATATGCAAATGCTAAACAACCAGCGGCGGCGCTAATTGCTCTTGCGCCCGTGCCAAGCCTGGAGAGAACCATGCAGATTCCTACACACACATACACACACACACACACACACACACACACACACACACACACACAGAAGGCAGGCTTCCCCTGGCTTGTTTACCCATTGTCTTCCCTTATTACCCCCTCATTGACACTCCCCCTCTGTTTGGAGGTGACAGAGAGGAGGTGTTGTTTGTAGGATGCTCTCCGCCCAGCGTCAAGCCGCCTCTAATGGGCTTGATTAAAGAGCTCCAGTCCCGGGGTCCTCTCCAGAATCACAGTGTATAGCTCTCTACTTCTACTCCAGGATAAAGCACGCGTTGCGCCCCTTAGCTGGTTGCCCTCCTCCGAAGAACGAGCCACTAATTACTCAGTGATCAAAATGCATTTAGGTCAGAATTTCTAATGATATGCAAATGTATGAGGAGGAAAGAGAGGCAAATATTAACTCATGGAGCTAGGGACACGAGAAGACGATGAGGAAATCAGCAGAGACCCCATTCCCAATTCACAAAACTTGTTGCAGAGGGTTTTTTTTTTTTCTTTGTTGCTGAAATCTTGCTATTTAAGGTGCCATTAATTATAAGCAGCATAGTAAGTGTAAGCGCAGATGCTTGTTTGTGCTGTACAGTCGAACGGTTTATATCTATGGATGTGATCTAAACATTCCTAAACAAAGCAGCTAGAAGGGAAATGCTAATATATAGTATATACAGGTTGTGTTTTGAGTCGTATTAGCATTACTTCAGGAATCATTAGCTAAGTTAGCAAGCTAAATTTCCGTTAGGTGGTTAGATCAGCTCGCTAGTTTACAACAGCTAAGTGCTTGTGCTTGAGTCGTCTAGAGTTACTTTAGGAATCATTACCTACGCTAGCTAGGTAGTTTTCTCAGGAAGTATCAGCTAGTTAGATTAGCTTGCTAGTTTGGTACATAGTTGAGTGAGGAAGGTGATTGAGTTGAACTGAGGGAAGAAGTGACGTGGTTGCGAAGCATTTCTGAGTGAAACTTAAAGTCACAGTGTCTTATGTATGATTTTTCAAACCAAAAAAAAAAAGGATTATCTTGAAAGATGATGTTCTCTAAGGAAATAGCAACAAAACAAACAAAAAATCCCTTCTTTTCACACTCTATCTGTGGTAAAATGCTACCAGCTAAGTCAACCTGCTAGCTAAGTTTTTAAAGCATAATGTTGTTGTTTTTTTAAATTTTTATTTTAATTGAATTGTGTGATTTTTTTTTTTTTTTTTTGCTCGTGAATTTCTTCACCGGGCGGTGTGCGAGTCTGAAACCCCGTCACTGAGGCTCCTGCTTGATTGAGAAGTGTCTGTGACAGAAATGACAGCGGTGCTGGAAGTAATTAGCATTGATAGAATTATGACAATGCTAAGCGAGAGAGCGCGAAATAAAATAGCACCTCCATTTTGAGTGGGTCTGGGACACGATACGGAGGAAATGTCTCGTGACGGTGGCGGACACTAACCAGATCCCCCCCCCATGCCCCCACCCCCATCGGTTTGGAGTTTAGGTTTGACCTCTATTAAGATAAAGCAGCTGGCTGGGCATGCTAACGTTTACACATTCTCCTGTTTAGCACTGCCTCTTTAGTTAGCGAGGATAAGGAACTATTGTGTGTATACGTGTGTGTGTGTGTGTGTGTGTGTGTGTGTGTGTGTGTGTGTGTTGATTCTCTGTGTGTTGCCATCCATGATTGAATGCGTATGACTGCGTAATGCTGCGTTCTCTTTCCACCATCCATCAGCACACAGAGACATCTCAGGACAATTCATCCACATTCCTCTCTAATGATCTGGACAAAGATGGTGAAAGAGAGAGAAGAAGAAGAAGAAGAAGAAAGTCAGGAAAGAGCTTCGGTGTCATCACCAGATTTTATACTTTCACCACCATGTTGCCCAAGTTCATCCGTCAACACACTAGTGGTCGGAAAAATGATCAGTGCTTAGATGTATTGTTTTCCTTTGGAAAGATTCTCCATCAATGTATAAAATGTCATCGTAGGACTTTTATACAGGCTGAATTTGTAAAGAAAGTGATTTAAAGAAAAGCTTTTTTTTTTTTTTTTATTTAGCAAAAAAAAAAAAAAAAAAAAAAAAAGTCTCGAAAGATCTCATATTTAAACACTTGAAACTTTAATCAGTCCCTCCAGGATTTCGTGATCGATTTCGCGATCGCGGAAACGACCGCAAAGTCAAGCAAACGCCTCAATATTCGTCGGTACTTGCGACCGTCCACGTGACGTCATCACAACACGCATTCTCAGCCCTCTTCGATTCACGTGCGTCGAACACGAGTACGTCTAAAAGGTCTCATTTACCAACAAACATCACTGCGAAAAAAACCAAAATCAAGCGTTGTTGGCTTCGAAAATCTCAAAAAATCCTGTACGGATTATTATTCCTTCTTTTAAAACGTAATACTATATATATATATATATATATATATATATATATATATATATATATATATATATATATATTAAAAAAAAAAAAAAATTCTTAAATTTCTGATTTCTGTTCTTGCTTTCAGAATGAACTCCAGTGTTCGGATATATTAATTCTGTATAATATTTACATTTTTACGAAGGCAGAAAAAGAGGTCATGTCACTCATTAATATTCAGATGTACTGAAGGAATTTGACAGCCCTACTGGAGGCCTGTAGTCATTTATTTATTTATTTATTTTTTAAATAACAGATCTTGTTCTATCGACAAAAAATAACGTGTGTGAACCATAAAATCCTGCCATGCTGCCAGATCTGTGCTTCAATGCAGAATTGTTCGCGAATCGTTTGAGAATCGTT